>WIWV01000003.1:0-252287 GCA_014839625.1 Penicillium ucsense
CCCCCTCCACGGTGGCAGAACATGCCTGTTTTCATCGGATCGATGGCGGTGGTCTTCGATCCGTCATTCATTCGATGCGTGCCTGTGCCTTGACCGCTAGAAGGGCGAATACGCACAGTATGCGCGGGGGAGGGGGGAGTATTGGGTTGACAATTATTCCGGTCGTGAGAAGAAGCCCTGTCTACCTAGTTTACCTTATCGATAGAATTTGGGTGAAAACCTAGGTACTACCTACCTAAATTCTATTGACTTGAGGCCAATTTTGGAGCCTCAGCAATTTCACTGATTCCATCCATTGAGCCCACCCCTGGCCCATTACTGCACGGAACTGCGTAGAATGAAGGCATATATTCTTCCGTTATACATTGAAGTGAGCCCAGCTCGGAGACTCTCTGTTCGTAATATGTTGCTGATGTGTGAAGAATACCAAAATCGACGATGGTTTTGCTACGCTTCTTCGTTGATCACAGCGCCTGCCGATCTTTCAAGATCCATCACGGGTAAGAATCAAAAGATCCTAATCCCCAAGCTAGCGAGTAGCTTATCATAACCGTTTGGACGAACAAGCCTCGGTGATTCGATAACAATTACGGAGTCGGCCCTGATAAGCAAGCCACTTTCGAGTCCATCGATAAGCCCTGCAGGTACGTACCTGGCGCTAAGCTTACGATAAGTTAGTACACTTTTTTGAAGTTTTGCGCCTGTGCTTTTTTTTTTGCCCTGAGTTTTCCCGGAGGCTCAGGTCACGATCCGTCCACGCCTGGAAGGGAACCCCGCGCGGGTGCCTTTTCACATTCTGGTGGCGCACGCGAGGGGTGTTGGCGAGGGGCAATTGGCAATGGTCATACTTTATGTATTAGTACCCTAAGGTAACTACCTGGTAGGTACCTCACTACCGCCTCTGAGTCTACCAGTATCTACCTACATAAGTACTACCTTTATACTTACTATTACTAGGACTACTAAAGCAATTGTGAGGCCGTCACAAACTTATATTGTAAACCTGCTCGCAGTACTTGACCTGAAACCAAAGGATACGGGTGCCTGAAACTTCCTATGCTTTGGTCCCCCCTCTGCACATCACTGATATCCTAGTGCCGGTAACGCCCTGGATGCGCTGCCGAAGGTTGCGAGCAGCTACTAGGTCTCTCCAACTAAGTTACCTGCTGGATGAATTTACGAGAAGCGGGGATAACAAACAAGGCATAGTACGTACCATGTAGAACTGCAGATCCCGAGTCGATCGCTCTGACAGACGCCTTCATACAGTCACCTTACGCAGTCATCATGATTCATGCCAAAGGAGTACGCGGGCAGAGGAACTCCTTCCTTACCCCTCCTCCTCCTCCGGGAAATCCTCCCAGAAGGATTCAAATCTTATTCGCAGGGCCAGCGGTCTGTCCGCCATGGCGCTGTCTTCCCCGGCTCCACATAGTCATACAGTACATCCTGGCCCTTGTACAACGGGTCAGCCATGCAGGATCGTGGCCATTGCTGGGCACGACGGTCCCGCAAATCAGATCGGCAGAGTAGGACAAGAAGTCAAGAGGCGTACGGTACTACTGCATGCGCAAGCCCGATTAAGCGGCTCGGAGCTTTTAAGCCATCTGTTCCAGGTGTTCCAGGGACTTTCCCGGTTGTTGGTGCCCCCAGGATTGCCGGATAGATCCGGCAAGAGGGGAGCAAAACGAGACGAGCACTGAAAACAAATTGTCGATTTTCCTGAGCGATGCCCAAGGTGCGAGCTGTTCAGTTTGCCAACACACTACTTGGAGATGAATACTGGAGATATCCATGATTCTTCCTCGGGAAATGAACATTGACTGTTCCACCATCTGCAGGAGAGTAGCGCCAAGGGAACCTCGAATGAAGCACATCATGCGGGTCCCTGGTGGCGTTAAAACACCTGGATCAAACCCAAACAATCATCACCTGCAGATTGAAATACGCGAATGCTTGCCCGGTGTCTTTCATCAAACTTCCTGTCGAGTAAGTTAATGGAGTCACTACCTAGTACCTACTGCCCATCCGATCATGTCTCTACGCCTGGGCCCGCTCACGTCCACATTCGTGATTGTGTCCTGACGTAAATGATGGTGTTCGTGGTATTGTTGCGGACCCAAAGGCTTCAAATTTAATGATATGCAAGAGGCTGCACTCCCGTCTGGGGGCATCATCCCAGAGAAAAGAACATGTGAGCTCCACAAACTCTGTTCAATGGGTCCAATCTTAGGAGAGGGGGCTGTCGTAATTGGTGTCCGAAACTCACCTACAACATGAGTAGGAATAATATCATTTTTAGCTTTATACCATATACTGCGCTTGTTCAGTACGTGCCTGCGTACCATGGATCAAAGATTCACCTTGTCGTCATGCAAGCCTTTTCCTCCTGTCTTACTTGTCTCTCTCTCTTTCTGACTTATCGTCGGCACTGGATCTGTACAGACTACAGACCACATCCAATACGAGCTCCACTCGATGATCATCCCTCCACCCCGCCTACCTGGAAGTATCATTCAATGTCCCGGGTCCAGGTAGAGTGTTTAGTTTAGTAGGTAGTCAGCAAGCTGGTACTGCTGCGAGTCGCATGTTTTCCCCACCGATAAGACGCCCGTTTCCAAGATTGCAGCTCCCCCTCCCCCATTTCAAGGCAGCGAGAGCGGGGAGGAGCCGATGAGATTGGTTGTCCAAGTGAGAGGTCAGTGAAAACAACATGAAGTAAGCCGTCCTACTCTCTAAGCGGGTACCTCTTCTTCTCGTTGAGAATGCGCATCATACTCAAGTCAGCAAGAGCAGTACCCGGGAGAACCATCGAGGGTACAATACCCAGATACTCGACAAGTGAGATGGAGAGGATCTCTAAAAAATTGATCCTGTCTCGGGGAAATTCCTGATGAGGTGGGGTAGAATGAGTACCTCAGAACCTCTTGTTATCGAGGAAACTTTCTGTGCCTCTGCAATCTCCAGCTGCAATGGAATGGTCATTGCGCCCATCTGCTGTTAGTACCTGAGTAACTACCTGGAAGGAAAGGAATACAATCAGATACTGTATGGCTGATTGACCGTAGCATGGACGCTGTTCCTAATTCTTTTTTTTCGTTTTTTTTTTTTTTTTTTTTTTTCAAAATCGCAACTTACTGAATGTATCTTCACCCGCTTATGCTATGGTAAGCTGATAAGTACGAGTCGAGAGGCAGGCCCGGGATCCTTTTCGCCTGGTTCCGAAACCTGCAAGGCTGCAACCCGAGTTGCCTTTTGAAACACACCTTCTGACCACGACCATCGTTGCCGTTCAGGTGGTTCTCCCTATCGACCTGTGCGACTTGCTGACACACTGATGAGTGATCGATGAGCAGTCTTGATCTCATCTGTGGCAATGGGAAAAGAAGAGCGGGGGAAATCTACAATGGGCGCTTTACCCAGGTAAATCCCTTAAGGTCCAGGTCAAGGTCCAGGGGCGGATCGTTCGGAATCTGGGTCTGCTTCTTACTTAACACGGATATGTAGTGAATGTACCTATGTTAGTACTGTACTGCAGAAGTACAGGCTGACAGGCCTCTGAGACTACAAACTTACGCTGTGCTGTCGCCTGCGTAACCAGGGTGACCCACTCGGGGAAGCTGAGGAAGTATGACGAAGACACTAGGATCGGTCGATGACCTCAGATCTCAACGTTCTTCCCGTGTGCACTGTGCAGCATCGTAGTCTCATACTTTTCCTCGAGAGTCGATGAATCTGTCCAGATGAGTGGTTCTTCTCACCCGAAGATATCCCGAGGATCGACAGGTCAGTGAATGATCTTCAATCAGGTCTCCTGTTGCGACCCTGTTGTGACCGGGTATGGTCACATGGGCCCGGGTACGCTTGGGTGTACTCTAAGCTTAATGTGAGCTCTGTGTTAGACCGTCTATCTTTGCCCGCCCTGATGATGGATCGGACGAGACACACAGGAAGACGTACGCTCTGCTGTTGATGCAAGGGGTGGTGTGGGCGGGGAAGGAAGAGGGGAGGAGGGGGGAAGGAGGGGAAGGATACGCATGGCGAGGAACGAGGGTCAAGATGGAAATCATCTCCCAAAGAAGGAAAATGTAACGAGTCGAAAGTTCAGAGAACGTCGACAAGGAATGAATGGATTAATACTGAGCAGAACCCCTCCTGACCCAGAGGCCCGATGATGAACAGGTTGGGCCGTGGACGCAGGTCTTTGTGCGCTCTTGAACCATCGTAGTAGAAGATGTCAGACGAACAACTTCACCAGGGCCTGGTCTCAAAATTCAATCGCATTACCATGGCCGCGGTCCCGTGGCCTCGCTGTCCAGACTCCAGACCCCGAGAAATGCGAGGAATCAGGTCCAATGCGTCCGATGCGTCCGTTGCCTCCGTCGCGATAACCACGAGTGGGTGGACCCCTCGGCTTCCGCCCACAGCCAAAACGGTCTCGACCGGTCGGCTGCCACGCTTGTCTTTTTCTTTTCTTTCTTTTTTCCTCTTCTTTGGGTTTGCTTTCCATGAATTTCGGGTTTCTCGGCTCCTCGTCCTGGAAAGTGCCCCACTCTGCTAACCAAACAATCCTCGTCTTGGCAACCTATTCCATGTTGGAGGCTTAGAGAGAGCCCTGAAGGCCGCTGCAGGAGTGCCAGGACCTTGGTGGCTGATTCAAGATCAAGAGGTATACACTGTACACTACAGGAGTAGCAGAACATGACCACATACTACATAGTATATAGTTACTTTGTATAATTGCACATACTCATAGTAACTTACTGCTGCGTACCACTACCAGGTAGTGCGTAACTGCGTACTGCGTAGTATATTCCCACTTTCGACTTGTTCCTTCCAGGGTCCACCGAAGGAGGATCGTACATATGCACCCCAAACATCCGCACTGATTCGTCCGTGACGCTAGCGACCGGATGCTCGGAGCATGCGCCATCATCCATGAATGAGCTGGCGCCATCATGACTTCAACCGTGCTTTCTCCACCACAACCACAACCACAACCACAACCACAACCACAACCACAACCACAATCACAATCACACACGCACGCACACACACACACTCTCTCTTTCTCTCTCTCTCTCTCCATCCGCAAACACCTGGATCCTCGCTGAGTGGTATATATCCCGACATGCTGCGCATCGACTCGACAATCTCGATCATTTCTTTTTTTTTTTTTTTGGCAGACGTGCTTGTCGCTTTACTTGACCGATGTCAACCTTTTGCCATAAATACTGCGACTGAGTGGTAGAGCACTACTTGTAGGTCACTCTCGAGATGATGAATGGAGTCAAGTTGCGTCCATCATGAACCAACTCTCCTCGTCAGGTCTTGTAGCCGTGGGGCGCGCCCAGGTCATGACCATGAACCACCTCCCGAGCGGGGCTCCCCTGGCGGCTGGTCACTGGCTGGACCCCGTCCGACTGGGGTCCCCTATGAATCATGCACTCATGCACGGTACATCATCATATCTGGTGCCTGGTGCCTTTTTCTTCTTTTCTTTCCGTTTCCTCTGGCCCGGTTGAATGGTGGATCGGGGACAACTGGCACCTGGCTTCTGTCACCTGGCACCTGGCACCTTGCACCTTGCACCTGGCGCCTCGAAGTCTTCCAAACTTGGGGCCTGGAGCTAGTGGAAACGTGAAGAAGGTTTTGCAGTGCGAGGGTCGAGATTCGAGTCGATCCCCGAACCGCCGCGCTTGGCCTAGCGTGCCCGAGGACCAGGGCCACTTCCACCAGATTGACATCAACAGTACACGAGCGCATGATCTTCGTGACATGATTGTATGGGATGTGGAATAGGAGGCGATTGGGTGTAGGGGGGAACGCAATCGGCGCCCATGGAAACGTGCTGGGTAGGGCATGGATACAGGCTGAGGGTTAGAGATGGTGGACAGCTGTACGACACGCTTTCTACCCTGATCATTCCGTCAACCGAGTTGATTCATATGGTACCAATCTACCAGGTATAGTACGATAAGTAGTTATAGTATGTACTCATCGTATGCTGGCACTACTGTGAGTCTAAGTATGCTCTGTACAGTACGCACCCAGCAGTCACCGTGAGGTACAGTAGTTTCACGAACTATATGGCGCGGGTTACTATTGGAAGGTTAGCACCTCCAGAAAATTGCGCGAGACAGTATCAGAAAAGCCAAATTCTTTGAGGCTCTAGGGTCTACCTTCACGAGGCCTGATCTACTGTTTTCGACTCGGGACCTAGATCAATGGTCAGCGCCGGTTGCATGGTCTGCAATCTCATTATGCAGCTCAGTGCCTATGAGACGGACGGTTGATTCGCCATAGTAAAAAGAAGCTGTTGTCTATCCAAGTGTACACTGTACAGCAGCCCTGTGGGAACTGTGCACTCCCCCAGGCCGCTCTATTCAGTATTCACCATTGTACATACATGATGCATGCTTTGGAACCATGGTCTCGTCGGCCGTCGCGGTAGCCTTCCAACGTCGACCAACTCTGTAGTCGTGACCTATCCACTCCGACGTGACAACCAAATGGAACATGCCATGCAGCAGATGAAACTCTCACAGCCTCAGTCCATACTCCATAGTCCGTTAGTACTGCATACTCCATACCTAGCCATACTACATCCAACATTTTATGTCTCCATTCTATACACTCTAATACTCTACAGACCGCATAGACTGGAAGGGTGAGACTCGTCCGCGTCCAATGCCCAAAATTCATACTTTATGTACCATCTGCTACATCTGCTATGGTTACGTCCTGGGCTCCACCGTGCCTTGTACCGCCGACACCGGTTGCTCCGGCCCAGAACGACTGTCTCGAATCTCGAGTCCATCGAGTCCACCGAGTCCCATCGAAGTCCAGTACCTTAAAACTCGCCCGTCGACGTGGGGATCGCTGGTGGTTGGGGTTCCAACTTCCCCTCCATCCCGAACAGCCTCCTTTCTCGTCGTCACCACTGCCCCATCCGCGATCTGCTGGTTCCTGGCTCGAGGCAACCCACTGGATCTGCTCAGTCGTGCGGTCGACCAAACACCTTCTCGACTCCCCCTCGACTCAACCTGAACTCTTGCTTCCAGTCTTCCACTGGGATCTGGTCCATTACCACCACGACTGACTCTACTACGCAGTACGCACCACCACGTCCCATTTCTTTCCTTCGCCCGTCTGCATTAACTCCTTCTGCTTCTTCTTCTTCTTCTTCTTCTTCTTCTACTACTACTACTACACTTCACCTCTGCCTCACCCTCCCTCTTTCCCTTTCTCCCAGTGTGGCCTTGCTTCACCGAACGTGGACTGTACATGTGCCCTCTCGTACACCCTGTCCCTCTTCACCCGCTCCACCTGCCTTCTTGACCCAACTGACCATCCTCTGGTGGCCATCCCGCATCGATACCGTGCCACATTCCTCGTCTACGCGCTTGCGCATACACAACCACCGAGAGACTGGCCAGTGGCCACGAGTACTTCCCCGGTACTCCATCCAGTACATAGTACATATCCTGCACTGCTGCTATATTTAATTGGACTCCGCTCGGGAACATACAACATCGCATCTCGACCCTGGCTGGTCGAATCGATACGATTCCCTTCTAGCTCATCTGTTCTCCTTCCGAATCGTGCCCTTCGTGGCCTGGTGAATCGATCTTCCTGCCCTGCTGTGCCGGCCATCTGTCCAGTCCAGTTCACCCAAGTCCACTGCCGCTTACCCTCTCCCCTCCCCCAGCTGCGATCGCGATATATCAGATCCAGGACCGCGTCAATTCGTCCTTGTTCCTCCCTCGGCCCTGGCGACATTCCTCGAGCATACTTCTCGGCAGAGCCCGCCCAGACACCAACCTGAAACATCCATCCTCCGATTCTCCACCAAACCGGCCCAGTCTGTTCCTCAGCTGTCCCAGTCTTGACCTTCCAGTTGATCCCCCAGTCGATTTTCGCCTCATTCGCTCCTGTGCTGGTTTTGCCTCTTCTGACCAGAGGTACACTTTACGGTCGGCTAATTGACCTGTTCCCTCTGGCTTTCTCCGACCATTCTCATCTCCATCATCGCCCTTCCTCAGTGCACTCCTCCTTGCGTCGTCGGGACGAAAATCAAGGTGTGCATTCCATCATCAACAACCCTCTGGCGTTGCGCGCCCTGTCTCTCCCTCTTCCTCCCTCCCTTCCTCTCTCTCTCTCTCTCTCTCTCTCTCTCTCTCTTCCTCGTCTTCTCTCTCTCGTGCTCTCTGGCTCTCCTCGCCCTTCCCCCCACTCTCCGTCACGTTTACGGCCGCCCATCTCTTCCCCTCCCTCCTCCACTCTTTTCCACCACCCCCCGCCCTCTCCTGCGTACTTTTTTCCCCTCTTGCTGCGAAGCTCTCACGAGGGTGCCTGAGAGCTGGAAAGCGGTGGCGAATATCCCAAACCGCTCCGCCGGCTCCGCCAAACTGTACGTGTTGCAAAATCCCCCCCCCCCTCCTCTCCCGTGGATCGTTTTGCCTTATCCACATCCACGGTGTTTTTTTTTCCCTGTCCCGACCCTCGATGATTCGCTTTGATGATGTGATGACTATATACTAAATGAAAGCGATATGCGCATATTCTGACAGCCGACAAACCCTAATCTTTCCATCATTCGTTCCTTCTTTACTGTGGTTTCTCCGCCCAGGCCCTTTCGTTCGCACACCTGGAACGGTCCCAAACTCCCCCGATTAACAAGGAACCCAGACAGCGCCCCCCCAAAAAGGGAAAAAAATAATTAAACTTCTCCCCGCTGGATTCCGGGATCTGTAGTCCAAGTGACGTGGACCAGGTCATTGTCGGCTTCGCGACCGTGGTCTCTCGTTGTGATTCCAGGTCTCCGGCGCGATTATAATTTGACATCACTCGCCTCCACCGGATTACGTCGCCTCCCATGACCTCTTTTCACCCCATCAACAACACCTTGGCCTCAACCGAAGATCACACCATGGACGGCACAAAAACTCCTCGTGCAACATCGATTGGCGTCTCGGTCACATCAGATCGATCGTCTCCTACAGATCAGCAACCAGATGTGACCAGCACCAAATCAAATCGAGGATCCGGTTCGGCAAGGCCTTCCGCCGCGGGACATGCGAGAACGAGTTCGGTAGTGTCGGAGGACGCGATGAATGTCGACTCGGACGGAGAACGAGATGGATCCGACCAAGAGACCGAACCGGGCGGCGCACCTCCGTCAAAGAAGAAAAAGGGACAACGATTCTTTTGTACCGATTTCCCGCCTTGCAACCTAAGCTTCACTCGCAGCGAGCATCTGGCCCGCCACATCCGGAAGCACACGGGCGAACGGCCCTTCCAATGTCATTGCTCTCGTCGGTTCTCACGACTGGACAATTTACGACAGCATGCGCAAACGGTGCACGTCAACGAGGAGATCCCCGGAGATTCATTGGCGGCCACGGGCACTCGCTTTCAACGCCAGGTGCGGACCGATCGAGTGCGTCCGACCGGCCGGGCGCGTGCCGGGACTGGGGGTAGTCAGGGGGCCCACAGTCGGGGCCACAGTCGTAACCTGTCGACGTCGAGCATCGCCTCGACGGCGTCCACCTTCAGCCAGGCGCCGGAGCTTCGGCGACGACCCCCACCACTTATCATGGCGAATGACCCCGCGGGTCGAGCCCGCCTAGGATTGGATTCTATGGGAGAGCCCCCCAGCACGCCGCCTGGTCAGCATCGCGGTTTGCCTGGTCCCCCTGGTGGCGGGTCACCATACACCCCGTCGCATGCCTACGCTGCAGGCCCATCCGCCAGTCCGCAATATGCCCCCTCCATGTCATCCGCCGCAACACATGCTTTCTGGGAGGGGAAGACTGCGGCCCGCCGACTATCCGTTCCTTCGAGTAGCAATCCCTTCCTCGCCCAGCATGGCGGCACCTATCCTCCTCCCTATGGCTCACCCACTGTTCATCATCCCTACGCCAATGCCGCTGGGGTCTTTGCCAGCCCTACCAGTACCAATTATCCGGCGTCGAGAGACGAGAGCACTCTGAGTGCTGCCGAAGCCGAGATGCGGAGACGCACGTGGCACCCTTCCACGTATCCGGTCTTCGGAAGACCCTCTACGAGTGGTTTGAGCCACTACCAAACACCGGATAGTGTCCATGGATCCCAAGCAGGACCTAGAGGACCTGGCGAGATCGGCAACGGGCCCGGCAGCAATGTTGCCGATCAACCGCCCCGGCTTCCGGGAATTGAGAGCTTCGACAAAGTCGTCTCGCAGCATCGACCTCTCACTCCGCCTACCCGCAAATCGAGCCCAATGCTGGTGGATCACCAGTACCGAGCCCCTCCACCCCATCAACATACACCCAGTCATAGCTTTGGCTCTGGCTACAACTATGGGGCTCCGCTGGTGAGGCCTGCACCTCCAATCTCCGGTCCTGGCCATCGCCGCGGCCACGTATCATGGGACATGGGTCTGCATCACGGTCTCACCGGTCTCGATATCCGAGACCGCCGCGGGTCTCGAGACGCCAGTCAGTGGAGTCAGCAGACCATTGCCGAGCTCCAAAATGTCTCGTCTCGACCCTCATCTTCGTATCAACCTACGTTCCCTCCCACGGCTGAGAGAAGTCCCGAGCGGCATCGGGGCCACACCTCCAACCTGTCCACCAGTAGTCGCCCGGCGCAGATGTCTCCCGAAGACTCGAGCAGCAGTGAAGGTGTTCACACCCCGTCGACCGCCTCGATCGAGTATCATCCAGCCATTGTTCACAGCAGCGGATTCATCGAACCGCACGATGCCACCATGCCATCCGAACATCACCCCCAATCGGTAGGACCTCTTTCCTCGAGCAGACGGCCCACACCTCGGATACTAATGTCGTCTTAGATCTGTGGGCGACAAGCATCTCATTCTGACGGCTACCCGGGTCCCACCGAACGAGAGCCTAGAACCGACGTATATTCACACATGGCCGCACGTGGCAATGGCATGGGCCGGCTAGAAGCTTTGGTTGCCGTTGCTACCAGCGAAAATAAAAACACAGCCCGAATGTACATGTGAAAGCGCCTGTCGTTCTTCTCCTGCAATATATGAAGTATGCTTGTATCGGCCTGCGTATTGGCAGTCCGGACGTTCCCCTAAATCCCCCTTCTATCTTGCCACGACATGCTTCGCTCTCTTATTACCTAACCTCCTCCAATCCCTATTCCTCCCCCCGAGAATGGGTGACTGCGTCTATCGGTCTTCACAGTCATCCAATCCCACCATCACCACTCTCACCGTCTATCTTCCTTTATCCAAACTGAAGACGCAAAACGCATTGTTTTCTTTCTTCGATATTCCTCCCCTGGAACAATTATTACAACTCGGGAGACAGGCAGATCTGCCATTGACGAAGTAATGACCTTGATGACTTGATAAACGAAATTGGAATTCATTTCCGTTCTCCTTCTTGTGTTCTTGCCTATCCAGTTTCGAACCTGACTTGCCTTCTATCTCGTGCTTGGGTCATTTGTTTCGGAGTCCCCCGTGTGTTTTTTGCTCAAATGCGCAGTTGCCGGGTATTCTGCTGCATCGTCTGGCGTTGTGGGCAGGAGTCTTGAATGGCATCGCGCATGCATTCAATACCCTATTTCTTCGACGAACGTGGGTCTGGTGTGGTTCATGTCTTCTATCAGCCTCCTTTTCTCCCGTATCAAGTCTCCACTTTTTTGACAGCTCAGTTTCTTCTTAAATTTGCCTTTACAACCTTCGGACCCTTTGGTGGCCCTGGCCTGTGGTCATGCCTGGTTGCTTGTTGAGTTTGAGTTTTTATTGCTCCTTTGCTTGCGATGGGGCTTTTCGTGCCTGTCTATCTTTTGTGGGGGATTCTTATTATTCGCTTATCGACAGGCGATTTTTGTGGCCCCCTCATTCTGTTCTGTTCCCAAGTTGAGCTTGTGAAATTTTGCCAGAGACGACACCTTTCAGTTCCTGCCTCTTGTCTTATCATACACATCGCCGAGACCACTTTCAATTTTTACCTTCTCATGCCCTGCTTGACTATTTCTTGTTCCTTGTGGTTATTTTTTCTAGGTATAGGTTGTCGGCCTCTCAATGATTCAGATGGTACGCTAGGTTAAATCCATGAATATGAGTTGTAGTGAGGTTCGGAAAATACAAAATGGTCTCTCAATGCAGTTACATTGATTTTGGAAATTCTACAATGTGGTTCACAAAAGGGGGACATCAAGTCTAGTCACACCCCCTACTGTCGGCATTGATGCCATCCAGCTGTCTACTAGAAGATTCACCACGGAATGACTGGACGTGTTGGTATTGTAGTAATGTACTAATTATGTACTATTCACCAGGTTTAAAGATTGTGGTCAAGGAGCTGGAAAAGACCGTCTTCAACAATGTCGACTTACAAAACAGCATATAGGTAGTGAACCTATACTGAATGCAGGTGGAGGAGCATGGTCTGGCTGAACTCCCGGTTCAAGGCATCTATCTAGTATTTAGTCCTTCTCCCCTACTCTTCGGTCCCTATCGGCTCTATAGAGATGCACCAACCGCGTCAACTCCGCGGAGCTATCTCTATTAGTACTAATACTTCTAACTAGGTAGGCGAGCCCCTTCGCAAGAACTAAGTTCTACACGTTATCAGTCAGATCCGGAGGACTGCATGGATTGAATCTGCTACTGTCCAGTGTCCAGACGTTTGTGATAGTACCGAGGGACAGCCCGATATTAATGTGCTCCGAGGACGACGAAGATGATCTGAAGTACCCCGACTACACATTCACTGACGATGAGAATGAGTATGATCTCATCAAGAATCTCTCGTCTTCGGAGGCGCTGGATGCGGCTGATGGCGTGTCTGATCTATGCAGGCCAATATACGCCCTGCAGGTTCTCATGGACACACTCAATACTGTCCTGGCTAAATACAGTGACACTGATAATGGCCATGTCAAGGACTTCGGCTATTTTGAGGAACATATGCGCGACATGGTTCCAAAAGCCATCGAGACCCTCATTTTTGACAAAAGAGTACGTCCAGTGCTCGAGAAGGGCCGGTGATGGCTGGTCGGATCCTGAGCTATGCTAGCATTACACTGATGATGGTGAGTGGATGATCAAGTACACCTTGGTCAAGGAGACGGGCTTCGATGATCAATTACTTGCTCAGTACGGTGTGCAAGAATCATGGATCGAGATCTTGGAAGTGGAAACCAGTGAGCGCTGGTGCATACCCAATCTGCGTTTGGGTGGACAAGCCTGTCACAATAACAACATCAAGCATTTGGATTACCCTCAAGCCAAAAAAAGACTTGGAAATTTCGAATCACAAAGATAGTAATGGAAATGCTCTACCACGACTTGAGAGACTCCAGGCTGACATTGTCTCGACTTGGGCTGATATCCATAGGCAGGCCGCAGGCAGGAAAATGTGACAATTTGTCTGATACACTTCCGACTAGGTAGGCTACTACCTAGTAACCTTTAGCTTTCAAAGACGACTATCAATATCTTGACTTCTTAAAATCACCCTTCCCTTTGCGCGTATGATCTACCCTGGAATCAAATTCAAACGTCAATGACCAGAATCCAGATTATTTCACGATCTGATTCGTCTCGCATCTATTGGATATCTCCTTACCTTAGTAAGCTGAGTAGCTAATTCTGAAATACCACTATAGTATACTGAGTATAGCTCTACACTTGTGGAGTAAGAAGGTACTGTGCGGAGTTGCGGACAACTACCTACATATACATGGTTTCTGTCCGTGGGCTAAGACCTACTACCTAAGTCACAATAAGGTTAGATACTAGTTACATCTTACTTTACCTACCTACATACGGTCCTACCGTCCTACAGTGTTCACTGCCCAGACACCAGTAAAGTAGTTTTCATATGACGGTGACTGTGCTTTGCGACCGCCTCTATACCGCCTATCTATCTGGCAAGACATGGCTCTTGTAATGGTGTGTGGATCTTGTAAAAACTTCTATTTTTATCCGAGATTAATTGCCGGCAGAGTTGTTCGCTCCAAAGTACTATAGATCGTAAGAAAACTAATGTCCAGGCACTGTAACTGCGTAGTGTGTACCACTATACCTACGTTACAGCACATGACGTATTCAGAGTCAATGCTCAAAGTCTTAATGAGTCAACACTTAACAATTGTACATTACATGCTCACTGGACCAGTGGATACTGGCAGTGGATAGTGGGGTAACTGGGTACCTAGGCTACTAGTAGTAGCCCCCGTCGCAGGAAACATAGATCATGCAGGACCCAAAGTTCCCCAGTCCGCAACGGAAGGGCTCTCGAAAAGACGTCATCGTCCCCGTCCCGTCTGGTGACTGGGAAACAGCCCGGTTCCGAAGCGCCCAGCCTGTTCTTCCGTCATTTAACGTTGACACTGCATTGAACGGATCCTCCCCTTTATTTAAATACTCGAGGAAACTCTACCGATCATCATCCTGGAAACCACCTCAATTTTTTTCGGAACCTCCATCATCCCATCCCTTCCATCACCGCTACCTACCTCACTCTCTCATCCATCATCATGTCCAAGCCTCGTACTGGTCTCTACCTCGGTCTCGCCGCGGCTGGTGCCGGCGGTTACTACCTGTACCGTGCGGGCGGCGATCCCCAGATCGCAAAGAATGAGATGAAGAGTACGTTTCCCGTCCTGGTGTTCGGCCTCATGTGACCAATTGAGATGCTAATAGTGGCTGTTCGCGACTAGTTGACGCCAACAAGGCCCGTGAGAAGCTTCCTACTACTGATCACACCGCCGAGAAGACCGCCAAGAACGCCGGTGCTGACGTCGGCGAGGCTGTAAGTCCTTCATTTTCCCCTCCAGTCACTGTCTAGCCCATCTTTATTCTGGACTATTCCTCTCTCATCGCTGGAAAATCCCATGTGTGTTTGCGCTCGCGATGCAGTTTCGCGGATCTTCCGATTGCTGCTCGCTTTGCTGTTCTCCACCTGAAGATCTCTCCTTGCTTTTCGTCCTGCACTCATCCATAATCCCGATCCACGTGTCCCTGAATCTGCTCTTCAATGCTGATTATCATCTCTAGATTGACAATGCCCGCCTGAAGGCCAACCTGACCCTCGACAACAGCAAGCAGCACTTGGAGGAGGGCAAGAAGCAGCTTGAGAACTACGGCAAGGAGGCTCGTGATCAATTCAACTCCACTGTGGACAAGGTCGACCGCACTGTGGAGCAGAAGGCCGCCGAGGCCAAGGGCACCGTTTCCGGATGGTTCAGTGGAAAGTCATGAAATCTTGACCTTTGCGATGAAAGAGAAATCCTGGGGTGAACGCCATCATCAAACAATGGCAATGGCGAGGCCTGGAGATTGATAATTACCCAATGCCTAGCTGGACTACCTGGGTACTCGGTTTTCCCGCGATCTTATTATTATCATTATGATGATTTAATGAACTTTCGAACAATTCTCAATGCGCATAGCTCTTCTTTCTCGTACTTCTACAACACTGTAATTGACAGGGTTCATGTATCTTAGAATAGATAATGTCGCGTCAGATGCTTCTTCTTCATCGTAGCTCAGCGGTTTCCAGTCATTTGTGATGTAGCCCCGATAAGTCGAGGTCTTGGTGGTTTTGCACGCAGCTCTCCCCGCATTGAGGGTACGCGGGCTCGAATGCTCGGAGATTCAAAAACACTGCTGCCGTGTAGCTCGGCTGATCTCCCGCCGCGACATTCCCATGCCGCATGATTTCCATAGTGACCAAGACCCTGAACCCCACAATCTGAAATATTCTACAGCGCTATGTGATCTCATAAATAGAGGTTTTAATATCCGGAACAAGTTGGCGATACAGCTACCAGACCTTATCATTCATCTCTGAACAACCGCTCTTTTCCAGGTCCTTAAAGTCCAGACTGATAGGTACCTTACTCCTGCAAGAAGTGGATCTCACGTGGGTCATCTGTCCGACGCGTTCATTAAACCCGAAACGGACTAACGCGCGCGCTCGCGACGCGTCAGGCCTTTTCGCGCCCTGCTTTTTCTCCCACTCGAGCGTCAAGTGCTCCTGACATACAAGTGCAACCGCTCCTCCCTTTACTCTCTCCACCCCTCTCTTCCTTTCTAAGCATCACCTCCTGCCAAGTTCTCCGTGTGCCCAGTATCTCTTACTCTGTTGATATTCTTCAGCTGTGATCCCCGGTCGCGACCACCATCGCAGCACTCCTGCTCCCGGAAACACAGTAAATTTGCAGCCGCGATGCCGCGCACTTCCAGATCCACGGTCTCACTCCAGCCACAGCCTACCATTCACAGCTTTGGCCGGGCAACCAAGGCCGGTGTCACGCCTGTTCTTTCTGCGAAGAAGCCGGCGACTTTGCCGGTGTCACCCTCGAAGAAGAGGAAACTGCAGGAGCTTGAGAACTTCGACAATGCCGGTCGTCAATCAGTCGACGAGGAGGCCAACACACCTTCCAAAACGTTGAAATTCAGTCAATTGACGGTCGCTTCTCCCCGAAGTGGACATTATGCCTCCCCAAAGCGTACCCCGAGTCGCCGTACCCGTGTTTCGACCGTTGCGGCCACTGTTCCCGAAGTCCCCGATACACCTTCCAAGAAACGTACGGTCAATCCAGAGGAGGCCATTTCCGATGCACCGCTTGCGCCGCGAGCACCTTGTGTCAATGATTTCCTGAACCTCCATTCGGCATTTGTTCAAGCACTCTCGATTCACATTGCGCACAATGGTCCCGTTTCGCCCGCCGACTTCCGAGAGTTTCTGCCTAGCGTGACGCGGATATGGAAGAAACGCAAGGTCCAGCCCAAGGACCTACAGCGTCTCTTGTGGGTCTGGGAGCGCAGCATCAGGGCGAAAGATGTCGCGTACCGTTTGGCCAACTACGGGTTGGGAAAGGTGTGCCTGGAGAGACATGTGCAAATCGATGAACAGCCGTCAGTGCTCCAGGATGCCTTTGAGCAGGCGCTTGACTTGCTCTGGGAGCAAACAGAACCCTCACTCGAGACGGCCAAGGAAGAGGACCGCCCCGCGCTTTTCTTAGAGTCGCTTGGTCTCACCCCGATTCACGAATCCCTCACGCCATTCACCGCCTTCAAGAAAGGTCAACAGCGTCTGCAAGACTTGCGATCCGGTGTCATTCGGATGAAGACCGAAAAGCTGCGTGCCGAGACCGAGGCTAGCGAGCACAAATCTCTCGCTTCCCCACTCAACCGTCGACAGAGTCTTCTTGACCGCATCAAGAATAAGGAGCTCCGCCAGTCGAAATTACCCCCAGCACCCACGAAGAAAGAAATGACTCGTCGATCGGCCGCGGATCACATCGAAGAAGTAGCAGGAATCTTGGCTCTTTTACGTCCGCCTGCCTACACGGGTACAGGTATCAAGGCACTCTTTGCGAGTCAACGCAAGCCATTCAAGATGGACACAATGATCGATCACGTCCGTGATTCTGTTCGATCCCCGATTCCTCGCGAGGAGGTCGAGGCCTGTCTTGAGATTCTGGCCGATCCTCGCGTGGCGGGTCATTGGGTCACCATGGTCACAGTGAAGGATATTCGCTCCGTTGTCCTCAAGTCCTGCAAGGACATTGAGATTAATCAACTCGGGGCCAAAGTGGCACAGGTTAAGGCTGAATGGGAGAAGCCCTCAGCCTGCACGCCGAGCATCATCTTGAAGATCTGAAGTTCTGAATTACAGGATCATCAACTCCTCCTTTTGCGGCTGTTGAGCATTTCATCCGCGAAGCTTGCTACTGCTCGCGACCTTGCATTCCAGCGTTCTTTTTTGTCGCCTCGATACCCTCCACTATGGACTCATGTTTGTTTATCATCATACACTTGTAGTACAGATACATTGCCTCTTATAGGCAATCTCACATCTTAGTTAATGTCACTCTCTGTCACAACTTTTCGATCTACACTGTAGAGGCTGAAGTCGAGAGAAATGAACATGGACGCTCCGCTCGTACCTCAATGCGAGACATTTGTAATTCGGATTTGACTGGGATGTTACGTGATTCGAAACTGGTCGCATTCTGTTCAACTATATCGTGCCATGCGTACGATTTGTCGCATGAGCCCTAGGCTCATTTAGATCGGAAGACCCCGGCGTCACATACCTCCAGTAGTTCTGAATCAAGTATGGAGAGCCCTCGGCTTTTGAAGGGAGCGTCCTCTTTGCTTAAAGCACTTTGCGACTCACAGACACGACTCATCTGGTCGATCCGGTCGTAAATATGGAGTAGCTTTGCCCAGGTAATCATGCACACGAAGAACGCGAAGAATCACTGGTCAACCCGTCGCTGAGTCGGGGGCTACCACTTAACGCGTGTTCATGCACCACGTGACCGCGTTCCTCCACAGAACGCGTCTCTAGCTGCCTCAAGGTCGTGGCTTCGAGGTGCCTCGATGAAGACTTGACTCTCGCTTTCCAGTTTGCACCTTTTTCCACAAGATGTCTTCAAGACCAGATCTCAAGGTATACTTGTCCACCTCATCCCTTTCGGCGTTCTGAGTCCGTCTCTAACGAATGTTCCATGTTTGCGTGCTCTGCAGGTCGACGATGAAGTCGGTTTCATCCGCTTCTACCGCTCCCTTCCGGAGGTTGACAACAATGAGACAATACGTATTTTCGACCGGGGTGACTGGTACTCATCACATGGATCAGATGCCGAGTTCATCGCACGCACCGTTTACAAAACTACATCCGTCCTGCGAAATTTAGGTCGCAGCGAGACCAGCGGACTACCCTCTGTTACCATGAGCGTGACCGTTTTCCGAAACTTCCTTCGCGAAGCACTCTTCCGGCTCAACAAGCGCGTTGAAATCTGGGTCTCGGCCGGCACGGGCAAGGGCAATTGGAAGCTGGGTAAGCAGGCGAGTCCAGGAAATCTGCAAGACGTGGAGGACGAGCTAGGCAGTGTTGGCGCATTGTCGATGGATTCTTCACCGATCATCCTTGCTGTGAAGATCTCGGCGCGCGCTTCCGAGGCGAGAAATGTTGGTGTGTGTTTTGCCGATGCGAGCGTGCGTGAACTGGGTGTAAGCGAGTTCCTCGACAACGACATTTATTCAAACTTCGAATCCTTGATCATTCAACTTGGCGTGAAAGAGTGCTTGGTTGTTATGGACTCCACCAAAAAGGATGTTGAGCTTGCAAAAATCCGAGCCATCGCTGATAGCTGCGGTGTTGCGATTTCGGAGAGACCAGCGGCAGATTTCGGAGTGCGTGACATTGAGCAGGATCTCACACGACTGTTGCGCGATGAAAGATCTGCGGGCACTCTTCCTCAAACAGAACTCAAGCTTGCCATGGGATCTGCCTCTGCGTTGATTAAATACCTGGGCGTCATGACGGATCCCACAAACTTTGGCCAGTATCAACTCTACCAGCACGATCTGTCGCAGTATATGAAGCTCGATGCCTCTGCATTGCGAGCTTTGAATCTTATGCCTGGTCCGCGAGATGGTTCGAAGAGTATGAGTCTCTTTGGTCTGCTGAATCACTGCAAGACGCCCGTCGGAAGTCGCTTATTGGCACAGTGGCTCAAGCAGCCCTTAATGGAACTGGCGGCTATTGAGCAGCGACAACAGTTGGTGGAGGCTTTTGTCGTCAATACTGAGCTGCGTCAAACAATGCAAGAGGAGCACCTCCGCTCCATTCCTGACCTTTACCGACTGGCCAAGCGTTTCCAACGCAAGCAGGCCAATCTGGAGGACGTCGTTCGTGTTTACCAGGTCGCGATTCGATTACCTGGGTTCGTGAGAGCTTTGGAAGATGTCATGGATGAAGCCTACCAGTCACCATTGGAGACTGAGTACACTTCCAAACTACGAGGCTACTCAGACAGTCTGGCCAGACTCGAGGAAATGGTAGAAACGACAGTCGACCTTGCGGCGCTTGAGAACCACGAGTTTATTATCAAACCTGAGTTTGACGAGGGTCTTCGTGTTATCCGCAAAAAGTTGGACAAAGTCCGCTACGAGATGGATGTTGAGCATCGGCGGGTCGCAAAGGACCTCAACCAGGACATGGAGAAGAAGCTCTTCATGGAGAACCATCGTGTTCACGGTTGGTGTTTTCGGTTGACACGTACCGAGGCAGGCTGCATTCGCAATAAAAAGGGCTACCAAGAGTGCTCCACGCAGAAGAACGGTGTTTACTTCACAACATCAACTATGCAATCGCTGCGTCGTGAGCATGACCAGTTGTCTTCGAACTATAACCGGACGCAGACTGGTCTCGTTGGAGAAGTCGTGAGTGTCGCTGCGTCCTATTGCCCCGTTCTCGAACAGCTCGCGAGCGTGCTTGCCCACCTGGACGTTATTGTCAGCTTCGCCCATGCCGCAGTCCACGCACCTGCTGGATATGTCAGGCCGAAGATGCACCCTCGAGGCACAGGAAATACCGTGCTTAAGGAAGCCCGCCATCCCTGCATGGAAATGCAGGATGACATTTCATTTATCACAAACGATGTCTCACTGATACGGGACGAGTCATCATTCCTCATTATCACCGGACCCAACATGGGCGGTAAATCGACATACATCCGGCAAATCGGTGTTATTGCGCTCATGGCTCAGACTGGCTGCTTCGTTCCATGCACAGAGGCCGAGCTCACCATCTTTGACTGCATCCTCGCGCGAGTTGGTGCCAGTGACTCGCAACTCAAAGGTGTCTCCACATTCATGGCGGAAATGCTTGAGACGGCCAATATTCTCAAGTCTGCCACATCAGAGTCGCTTATCATCATCGACGAGCTTGGTCGTGGAACAAGTACCTATGACGGGTTTGGCTTGGCCTGGGCAATCTCGGAGCATATCGTCACAGAAATTCGTTGTTTCGGTCTGTTCGCTACACATTTCCACGAATTGACTGCTTTGGCGGATCGCTACCCCAATGCTGTGAAGAATCTACACGTCGTCGCTTTCATCGGAGACGGATCCGAGGATGAAGCTACCGCCGGAGTCGAGAAGAAAAATCGCCAGGTCACATTGTTGTACCGCGTTGAACCTGGAATCTGCGATCAGTCGTTCGGAATTCATGTCGCGGAATTAGTTCGGTTCCCTGCAAAAGTGGTCAACATGGCTCGTCAAAAGGCTGAAGAATTGGAGGACTTTTCCACGGCCGAGTCTGCCGAAGAGAAACAGCAGCTCCCTTCGTTGGACAAGTATTCTCAGGAGGAAATGGAAGAAGGCAGTGCCCTGCTCAAGGGCATGCTGATGAAGTGGAAGACTGAGATTGAAGGAAAGGATTTGAGTTCTGAGCAAAAGCGTCAGATAATGCGCGATCTCGTCGAAGCCGATGAGAAATTGCAATCGAACAAGGTGTTTCAGGGAATTAAGACCCTCTAAGAAACATCGCAGCATCCAAAACTGCTCTGAGGGAGTTTGGCGTCCAGCACCGGATCCATTGGTAGAGCCAGGCCATTTCTATTTAGCCACTTTCATTGTTTCTTGAATCTCAAAGCATACCAATTTCAGATGGGCTGTCACCAAACACATGCGCAACTCATTAATCATTACATACCTAGTCTTACTGATTCTTGTACGGCCACAAAATGGAGTGTAGGTAGGTTAACTTAGTTAGTGCTACCCAGTTCTGCACTCCGAGCCGTCCACCTATAAGTTACTGTCGTTGATCCAATCACTCCTTATCACGTGATCTAGGATCGCCTCGACGCCAGCGCGTATTCTAGAGCGCCGAGAGACAAAGTTCAAAGCTTGTCTTTTATTCAAGCTAGACGTTCGCTCATTTCTCACGACTCTGCCGAAATCACACCTCCGCGTCACTGACTTGGCGCCGTGTCCATCGTCTCCCAGTGCCTCATTCTTCTGGCAACTCGTTCTTCCCCTGATCCACCCCCTCCACAGCTATGCGCGCCAACTAAGACCGCGGAAGCTTGGACACACCCTGATTAATGCACGCCTTTTCCATACTCACCCTTGGGATCTTTGTTGCGGGCTATATCACCGCGCGGTGGGACCTTGTCACTCGCTTGTACGAGTTGGCAATCTTTGCCTGGGATCACGGCGTTGTGGTATGTCTCCGTTGCCAATGTCAATGGTTGTGGAGAAGCACACCCCTCCACATCGCGCATACAACTTGGATCTATTGGGCTGCGGACCCCTTCACTAATACACATCCTTTTCGCAATGTCATGTAGACAAGAACACTAAAGGGATTCGGCCTTCTCTCGATATTCTTCTTCCTGCTTGTCCTCCCGATCAACTCTCTGGCAACGAAAGAGGGCTGTCTGGTATGGGGAATCCTATGATCTTTCTACGCAGTGGCTTTGCGCCGATGAGATCCGCTGCAAAAGGATGTCATTCACAGAATTCTTACTGACTCGATATGCTCTTAGCATCCGCGCCACGTCAATCTGGGCGTCTCCGCACGAGAACAGCTGCGACGCCGAGGCTCGTTCTGAGAGTCCCGAGGATGAAAATATGCTAATGAGTGACGGGTTATTACGGGTATTCTGGCCGTATGATTTGCCGCGGTCCTCAAGCTCAGGGGTGATTGTAGGATGGCGCAATTCCGAGCTGGACTTTTTTGTCCTCACGGTTTTGGAAGAAGTTGAGGTGAGAAACCCCCGTCGAAAGCGCAGTGGATGCTCCTATAGTCATAGCCATGGCATGCTGAATCATAGCTTGTTGGGAGACAGCCACGAAATGTCGACAATGCGCTGCGCGCTGGGATACTCTTCAGAAATGCGCCGCATCCGATTGTTCGCATATTCAGTTTGTGCGGCCGATCGCAAATGCATGTCCTTGGCTCAACAAATCCTCGCTCGCCCCCGGACACGTTCAGCTCCTCTCACCTGTATGTGAATACGCAGACCAGCACGAGGGCACCACAAATATACTGCCCACCGGACATGAATCTCTCTGTGCAGGTAGTCATGTATGATCGCCCGCACCCAACCCGTATGGAGTACATGTCCTTGAATCCGATTTCATTGGCTTTGGGTGATAAGAAAGTCTCGGCAGAGCAACTTGGGCTCTTGTCTGACAAGATTGATTCCGAGGAGACAAAGGAGAAGGCCCAGACTCAAGCGCTCGTTGAGAAACTCAAGTTCCATACCGTTGTCAAGCACACGCCGTCACAGAAAGAACAAGCCCTGCCGCTCATCATAAACCAGATCAATTGTGCCTATGAAATGGCACAACTGATGCACAGAAATTCCAATTTGATCGGAATCCGTGCTAAGCGGAGCATGAGCGTTGGAGAGCGAGTGGTCGAGTCGGCCACCACGTTGTGGGGCTTCGTTGTTCTTTGTCTGGCTCATGTCTTTTGGCAGTGGATGTGGCCTGTCATCACCAGAGTGTTTGTGATAGGCCTAGTGGGACACCGATCTGTCGCTGAGATTGTTTTGCAAATCCTTGAGTGGCGAGCTCGACCAGATGCCGCAGCTATCAAGGATATTTCCGCAACTGCACAGCAAGTTGATATAAGACTGCAGCAGTTTTGTTACTGGCCGATTCAGTACGTCAAGCTTCGTCAACGCAAAGACAACTGGGAGAGTGTCACTACTAGTCATCCAGACTACATCCGTTTCTACAACAGTCTGTGGCTGGTGGCTAATGATGTGATCATCGGCATTGCTCTGGGGTCCTACATCATTGACAATGCGAATTGGGTGGCATCCCAGATCAATACGGTCCTTACCGGCTGGACTGTGGAGGGCTTACAGCGTACGATATCGTGGCTGATGGACTGGCCGGCCGGCTTGAAGCTCAACAATGAGCTCGCAGCATTTCTTGGTGATCTTTTCCTCTGGGTCATCGAGAACTGGGCTGCCTGTATTGCGAACCTGCAGCCGTATCTGCCTCACATCATCTACATCGTGGGATGCTCGAGCTTTGCCGGTGCCAGCATGCCAATCGCCCTTTTCTCGGACCTGTTGTCCATTCTCACCGTGCACATTTACTCCTTCTACATCGCATCTGCCAGAATTTTCAACTGGCAGCTGACCATCATAATTTCTCTTTTTCACCTGTTCCGAGGCAAGAAGCGCAATGTTTTGCGCAATCGAATAGACTCATGCGATTACGACCTCGATCAGCTTCTACTTGGCACCATTTTGTTCACTGTTCTTTTCTTCCTTCTACCCACCGTGATTGTGTTCTACCTGACGTTTGCCTCCGCCCGAATGTTGATAATTACCATGAAAGCCGGCTTCGATACCTGCCTGGCGTTTCTGAATCACTTCCCGCTTTTTGCGCTCATGCTGAGGGTCAAAGACTCGCGACGTCTACCGGGAGGGATTCGGTTTGAGTTGCGGGAGTCGCTAGGTGGGGGCCTCAATGCCGCAGACTTATCCGCTGTATCCTACATTCATCTCGAGGTTCGTTGCTTGTCAGTCCCAGTACATGTCACATTCTCCTTGCTGACATTCAGACCTCTAGTCCATTCCACTCTCACTACGAGCCATGTTCGACCAATACTTCCAGCTTGGTCACCGTCTTCGCAAGCATTACCTGGCGCCTCGTGTGATCTTCTGTCTTATGACCGGGCGTTTTGTCCCCCCAATCCATCGCCGCAACCTTTACAGTATGCAGTATAGCATGCTCCCAGCACGGCGTGCAGGTATGAGCGAGGTTTGGGCCCTGTTGACCCAGCCTAAGAAAGGCGGAAATGGAAGTTCGAGTGTTAATACATCTGGAGGACTCGGCGTTTTGAATAATCCCCTCCCGAAAGTTCCGCCTCATTTTGGACAAGGCGATCTTCGCCGCAGAGGAAGCTATCGCTGAAATTAGACTTCTAATAAATGATGATTGATTATGTTTGAGCCAGAGTTTCAGTAGTGTAAAATTGCCCGAGTAGAATGATGAATGAGGAGGGAGAATGCCGCGCTTAATGGGTACAGGTAGAGTTGTGTTATACATTTGATCATTCTGCAAGACATCCTCGATACATGCGGAGGGCAAGAATGTCCATGTGCAATAAGGAATAACAATCGATGTTCACAGAGGAAAACATTAATTCAATCATGATTTCCTGAGAAACTCGGCATCCGTATCGGTACTGCTCTTCCGGGCATCGTCTAGCATCGTGTCGATGCCTTTTTCTTTCAAGGATTTCTTTGATCACACATGAGATGGTCAGCCTGATCGAAACAGTCGCGATGTTGGGACGAATCGTACATTCAAACACGTTTTGTACTTTTGGAAAAGCTCCTCGCAATCATTTGAGGTTGTGTTGCCACGCAGATATTCTACATTGTTATTAGCCGCAAAGGCTCTTGCAAATCTGTTCGTTCACTTATTCGGATGACACACTCTCGCTATACCATTTCAAGAAACAAGTGTCATATCTCCTGAGCGCCACTTTTGTTAGTATTCCGCGTGTGCTGGAGTCGCTTCAAGTGGTATAACCTGGAAGAAGTGTGTAAACACAGACTCTTTAATGTCATTGCACTCGGGAGCAATAGAAGCAGCCATGATATAATATGGCTGTAGCAAGTTCACGGGTTTGGTCTGAGAAGTCGCAAGGTCCTTCTGTTCCTGGAAGATTTTCTGTCAAAATGATTGAAGGTCCAGAGAATCTTCGAAGCTCTGAAGCTCGAGTCTCGGCGGAGGATGCAAGTTGCCGCGGAGGCTAGCGGGTTGACCAATGAGGCTCCGTTAACACATCCGCTCCATGTGGTAGGCGGTGACGGCGCATCAGTCTTCTCCGGGAACTTTTTTTCCTTGAATGGCTTCGACCTAGTTGTTGGAGGACTGACAGCAGCCCTTCACCTTTGCCAGCCATGGATTCAAGCGAGCTCGGACCATTCCAGAATAATGTGTCCTCTGCATTGGTGCAGCTTGTCAAGACTGTTGGTCAATTAGCTGCTGAGGACATAGGCTTCCATCGCAACTCCAACGCAGAGTTTACGGAATCGCTCGACGAGCAGAGCGAGCGAATTCTATCCTTGACTAATGCCGTACTGAAGGCCGCTACTACTGGCACAGATGTGGAGGTGCCGGCTCTCGATACGGAAGATGCTATCGAAGACAATTGGCGTGGCGTTGTGGACGTGATCGATGCGCTTCTCGAGAAAGCTGACGCTTGTTTGGACGAATTCACTGGCGTAATCAAGAAGTTGAGCCCGTCTCAAGAGGAACAAGCACCCGTGGTCAGGAAAGCGTCCAGGTTTCCTTCCACTTACGATTACGGCCCATCCAAAATTCCCAAACCGCAACTGTTGTTTGATCACAAGCCCGACAACTCCGACCTGGGCCCGTTCCAACCGCTCTTGAAGACCAAACCTCATGCGACGGTTTCAATCGAACAATCATTGACACAGCGCTCGCTTGGAGATGTATCCTCTTATCCTCATCCTTACGAAAACGAGATTCGCAACGCTCAATACCCCGCATTCGTTTACGAATCCGCTCCCCCGATCGATTACCTCTCATTTGAGGATACGACAGCAACCTTCGTGGACACCTTGGAAGGAGTCAAAGAAATGCTCGCAGAGTTGAAGGAGGCAAAAGAGATTGCTATAGATCTGGAACACCACGATGTACATTCTTATCACGGCCTTGTTTCGCTGATGCAGATCAGCACCCGGAACAAGGATTGGGTCGTGGACACATTGAAGCCGTGGAGAGAAGAATTGCAGATCCTGAACGAGGTCTTCGCGGATCCAAATATTCTGAAGGTTCTCCATGGATCCACCATGGATATCATTTGGCTACAACGTGACTTGGGATTATACGTCGTTGTCATGTTTGATACTTTTCATGCGGCTTGTGCTCTAGGATATCCTAAGAAGAGCCTCAAATATCTTCTCAAGAAGTTCGTCGACTTTGAAGCCGACAAGCGCTATCAAATGGCTGACTGGCGTGTTCGCCCACTCCCGAGTGGCATGTTTGACTATGCTCGGTCGGACACGCATTACCTTCTCTATATCTATGACTGCATGCGCAACGCGCTGATCGAGGCTTCCACTCCCGAAGGGAATTTGGTCGACTATGTCCAAGATCGGTCAAAGACCGAGGCTCTTCAGAGGTACGAACGTCCCGTATACGACGCTGAGAAGGGACAGGGTGCCGGTGGCTGGTATGATCTGCTTTCAAGAAATCCCAGTGGGCCGCTCTCCAAGGAGCAATTCGCTGTCTTCAAGGCCATCCATCAATGGCGCGATGAAGTAGCACGGGACGCAGATGAGGGCTGTCAGTGTGTGTTTCCCAAACATATGCTTTTCAAGCTCGCGCAGATCATGCCCACCGACATGGGCACGCTGCTGCGCACTCTTTCCCCCATGACACCCCTCGCCAAGAGCCGGGCCGATGAGCTTCTTCACGTCATCAAGGAGGCAAAAGCTGCCGGCGCGAATGGCCCAGAATGGCGCGATGTCGCCCCGCCATCTCGCGCTCCCGTAGTAGCCTTGACCATGGACCAGCAAGACGATGACTTCCCCGTCGCCGAGCGTTACCAAACGTCTCAGTTCTGGGGCGATGTGCTTGAGATGCAAGAGCCTTTGACACCGGCAGAATACTCGACTGCGGCCTCGATTGAGGCCCTACGTATGTCCCTCCCTTTGCCACCGATGCCTAAGACTGTTTCCGAGGCTCGCGAAAAGCTGGGAGTCTCCGCAAAAACCCAGACGACAACGGCGCCTAAGCCCGTCCCTGCGGCCCCACCAGCGCCGGAGGCGCCCAAGTACTTTACCGTGAAAGACCTTGGAGGCCCGCGTAAGCGCAAAGCTGCTGTGGTCGAGTCCCCGAAAGACGAGCAACCTACGCTCGAAGTCCTCGATGAGCCGGAACACGACACAGAGCTTAGTGCAAAGGAGCGTAAGAGACAACGCAAAGAAAAGAACAAGGCCAAGAAAGCGGCCCAGGTCGCTGCTCAAGCTGCTGCGGACTCCACTCCATTCGACTACACCAACGCAGAATCAATTCTGCACAAGACCCCCGCAGCCGAACCTAAGGCTCACAGTCGGAAGAAGCCATTTAATCCCTACGCCAAGGCTCTGGAAGCGCCCTCAGGCGCCCGGAAGCAAAAGCGAGACGACTCTGGCAAGTCGATGACTTTCCGCAACTAGACTGCCCGATCTATTCTCGATCATCATCACGACATTTTCGACCAAAAGCATATTTGGGGTTGGTGGATCATATTTTCTTCTCTCTGTTTCTGTTCATCTGCCGCGGAAGAATCGGGGTTGTTAGCATAGCGATACCCTTGTGTCAATTTGAGACTCTAGGATGGTACTTTGTGTGTAGAAAGATGTGTCCCGGAAAAACATGCTTGATTCCGGAAATGCTATAACTACAATGGATACCTCGATGAAATTGTAACTGTATGTTCAAATAATCAATGACCTTCGAATCTAAAATATCCCACCAGATATGGTAGATAGATGAATAGGTTCGAGGTTGCGGGGAACGCTGGAAATGCTTAAGCCATGCTTACTAGGTTGTGCGCGATGCTGCTCACCTCGCTTTGCTATTCCTGCAGTCGATTCCTTTGCTCGATGTTCTACTTGGGAGGAAGTCAGAGCAATGGATTGAGCGATATTATAGTTGAATCGGACATTTGACTCGACCAAGCTCGACTTCACCAAACCTTGTGCTCGACCAGAATAGACAAAAACAGATCGTCAATCAACATGTAACGCAACTATCGACACACACGTGACTGATATAGCATCTCGTCTACCAATCATTTCAGGAGTCTCGATAACACGATGTGGGTCTGACTCAACGCCGAGGGGCAGAGCCCTTCCCCGCCAAAGTTTTGAATAGTGTCAACTCAAGCGACTCTCGATAACGCAATGTAGGTCTTTTCCCTTCCAGTTCCGATACAACTGCCCGATTGACACACTGGAAACTTGCAGCTCAATTATGGCGGACGAACCAGGACAACCTCCCGCGCTTACCACGCTGAGCCTCGCTGAGAAAGCGCCTGCCCCTAAGGCTGTGGGCCAGGTCGTCACTCCTTTCGACGTGTCTGGTGGTGTTGACGAGTCTGGCAAGTTGCTGCCCGTCGACTATGACAAACTCGTTCGCGAATTTGGCGCGACCCCTCTTACTCCCGAGTTGCTCGAGCGCTTCGAGAAAGTAACGGGTCACCGTCCACACCGTTTCATGCGCCGCGGTATCGTCTTCAGCCACCGCGAGCTTGGCAAGATTCTGGACCGCCATGAGAAGGGCCAGCCCTTCTATCTCTACACTGGACGTGGTCCCAGTAGTGACAGCATGCACGTTGGGCACACTGTTCCATTTGAGTTTACCAAGTATGCGCACTTCGTCCTTTTCACCTGGCGTCGCAATGGAGGCTAATCTATATTTGCGCTGCTGAAAACAGGTGGCTGCAAGATGTGTTTGACGTCCCTCTCGTTATCATGATGACCGATGACGAAAAATACATGCACTCGCAGAAGATCGAAGTGGAGGATGCTAAGCGCTTCACCAAAGCCAACGTGACGGATATTATCGCAGTCGGCTTCGACATGAAGAAGACCTTCATCTTCAGCGACTTTGACTTCGTTGGCGGTGCCTTCTATGAGAACATTTGCCGAATGGCCAAGCGGATCACAATCAACCAGGTGCGAGGCACCTTTGGTTTCAATGACAGCAACAACATCGGAGAATTCCATTTTTGTGCCACCCAGTCTGCCACTGCATTTGCGACCAGTTTTCCCCACATCTTTGGCAATGACCGCAAGAAGGTCTCGTCTATTCCCTGCTTGATTCCCTGCGCTATTGACCAGGATCCTTACTTCCGCCAATGTCGTGAACACGCTGAGAAGATGAAGTACAAGAAGCCTTCTCTGATCCATGCAATCTTCTTGCCTGCTCTCCAAGGTCCTGGCTCCAAAATGTCTGCAAGTGTGGAAACTTCTGCTATCTACATGAGCGACACGCCGAATAAGATCAAGAACAAGATCAACAAGTATGCGTTCTCTGGCGGCCAAGAGACCACTGAGCTGCACCGCGAGCTGGGTGGTAACACCAAGGTCGATGTTCCCTTCCAGTATCTCACCTTCTTCCTCGAAGATGACGCTGAGTTGGAGCGCATTCGCGTTGCTTATGAGAAGGGTGAGATGCTCACGGGAGAGCTGAAGCAACTCTGCATCGCTGAGTTGCAGAAATACGTGAAGGAGTTCCAAGATCGTCGCGCTAAGGTCACGGACGAGATTTTGGCTGAGTACATGCGTCCTCGCCCCCTGGAGTGGAAGGGTAACCCCAATCCAGTAGTTGCCGAGAAAAAATAAGCGGCCCGAAACCCAAGCCAGCCGTGACCTCAATCATATGAACACGGAATTGTCAAAATCCATATCGCAGCGTCTTTATCTTTTGGTGTTGGTCACTCATTTTGAAGCATTGTATGTAGCGATCCATCTTCTTGGGAGAGGTAACGTCTTTCGATTGCCATGTGAGCCACCACTTGTAGACACCGCATGAGTGCATTTATCGTGGGCAGGATCAAGTCAAGATCACCACACCCTTGATGAAACCCCGTACGCCATTGCTGAGCCAACAATCCTCGCCGTCTACGAGGTCTGCGCTCATTATAAGCTGCTCCACGCAGAAGCTCTGCTCAAGAGCATATCTTCTACTCGTGCCTGCATTTCCACCACACTTCAACGGCGGAGTGACCCATGTGGGCTCGCTCGTAGCATGGCTGCCGGGCAGGACTCGACGTCGGAAATACGGCGTCGTGATACTTCCCTCCATGATGTGACCGTCAGGGTTGACGAGGAGGACTTCTGATGTATCTGCTGGAGATGTGATCCCAGCTCGTGCACGAGCGGCAGAGTAATCGTCTCGAGCGGTGGTCTTGTGTGTGGTAAATCCGGACGGAATTGTAGCTTGCGAGTCGACGTATACGTTCCAAATCACATCTGGCACGCTCTTGTGTAAAGGCGGAACCAAAAGGTTCCAGCAATCCATCGCGCCCAAGGGGTTCACCTCGACTAAGCCCTTGCCATGACGGTCTACAAGAATCCTCAACCGCCAGGCTTTGGTCTTATCTTTGATAGCAGAATTGAGGGAGGCCTCAAAGACTGATAAATCCTCCTGCAGAGACTCAAGCGCCTCGTCCCATTGAAAATATTTTGCAGCGTTGATCAGTCGATCTCGGTGATAGGAGAGGAGGTAGTACGGTGAATGCCTCGGGACAGGAAAATATTCATCGGTCGGCAAGCTACTGGTGACTCGAGGAAGCTCCGGGTCGTATCGAAGAGAAGAAATGATCTGAAAAGACGGCGTTGGCGTTCCACAGTCGTGTGAAGTCATTGTTGTCCGAGGTCATTAGGGTAGTATTGTCTTCGATGTGCGATCTCTATCTTGCCTAGGCATTAGTGGCTGTGGACTGCGTCATCAACGGATGCCCGCACTTCACCCGACCTGGGCGCGTGTTGGCCTTTGAACGGCATGAATCTGGTCGCACTTTATCGTAGTACCTTCTGAAAGTTCAATTGGCATATACTTTCGTACAATTCAATCAACAGTGTGGCTTCCCCTTTTGGTCGAGTCGGACGCGCAAAAATGATCATGTGGAGAGAGGTTGAGGTCAAACAAATCCGGCTGCGTACTGCGTGATTGGCCCGAACAGAGCGGCCGAAACCTCGACTTTTCCTCCAAACTTCCGTCATTCCTCCCTATCTCACTTGAACCTTTTCTGTCTTCTGGCCAGGCACTGGTACGTTCATTCCATTTCGCAAGCTTAGGTGACTTGAATCCTTCGACCAGAGCTCCCTCCGTTCTGCATCGATCCGTGCTGACCAGAGCCCCAGAACAGGACTTACAGCTTTGATCGCCGCGTCCGGTTTCTCTAATACATCATGGCCAGCCAGTCTCCCTTCCCCATGCCCACCCAGAACGTGGTACTGGACACATCGAAGCTTCCCGAGTCCACTACAACATCGGTCTGGGACCGCATCTCCAACTGGGTCTCCGAGCACAAAGCAGTTGTCTACACCATTGCCGGCGTCGCAGTCGTTGTGACCGGCGCTGGTGTCGTCTACTACCTCTCCGACTCCAACAAGTCCAGCGCATCATCAACACCTGCGGTGCCCAAGAAGAGCAAGAATCAGCGACGCAAGGAAAAGAAGAAGGCGGAGGAGGAGAAGAAAACCAAGACTGTATCCGTCGAAGAAGGTCAGCACCGCAATACTTCGGCTTTGGACCACATCAGTGGCATGTGCATACATCTGACATTTTCACAGAGCCCACGGCAAAGAAGGCTGAAGAGCCATCCGAGGAGATTCCCGACGTCGATGAGGCGACTGTCGGTCAGCTTTCCGAGGAGGTATGACGCGCTGTTTCCTCATGATTCTCTCACCCTGCTAAACCGTTGCTGATCATGATCGTGCTAGACTCGGAAGGAGTACGCCGCTAAGCTGAAGGCGGCCGGCAACAAGGCCTATGGCTCCAAGGACTACAACAGCGCCATTGACCTGTACGGCAAGGCCATTATTTGCAAGCCTGACCCTGTCTTCTATTCCAACCGCGCTGCCTGCTACAATGTCCTGTCCGAGTGGGAGAAAGTCGTCGAGGACACCAGCGCCGCCCTTGCCATGGACAGCGAGTACGTGAAGGCCCTTAACCGTCGAGCCATCGCCTACGAGCATCTCGGCAAGTTCAGTGAAGCCCTTCTCGATTTCACCGCTAGCTGCATCATTGATGGGTTCTCCAACGACGTCAGCCGTAACGCTCTTGAGCGCCTTCTGAAGAAGGTTGCTGAGCAGAAGAGCAAGACCATTCTCGAGGCCCGCACTAAGAAGCTGCCTAGTGCCACCTTCGTCTCGAACTACTTGCAGAGCTTCCGCCCTCAGGAGCTCCCCGAGGGTCTCGAGGAATCCGTCGAGCTGAGCGAGGACTCTGGCAAGGGTCTCCTGCGCAAGGGTCTGATTGCTATGAGCAAGAAGACCGGCGATGGATATGAAGAGGCCGCCACCGCGTTCGATCAGGCTTTGGAGGCCGGTGACCTCGGCGAGTTCGAGGCTTTGGCTCTCAACATGAAGGCCACCTTCACATACCTCGGCGGCAACGCCCCGGGTGCATTGGAAGGCTTGCACAAGAGCATTGAGCTCGATCCGTCCCTGGTGCAAAGTTACATCAAGCGTGCTAGTCTGCACCTTGAACTTGGTGAGTAGCTGACATGTGTCCCGCGGCAATGCTCTGTGCGCTAATTAGGATTTCCCTTTGCTTGTCAGGTAACAAGGATGCTGCCGCGGATGATTTTGAAACGGCTATTTCCCACAACAAGGACGACCCCGACATCTACTATCATCGTGCGCAGTTGCACTTCATTCTTGGCGAATTCTCTGAGGCCGCCAAGGACTACCAAAAGTCCATCGACCTCGACCGATCTTTCATCTACTCCCATATTCAGCTTGGTGTGACTCAGTATAAGATGGGCTCCGTTGCTTCAGCCATGGCCACTTTCCGTCGCACGGTGAAGAACTTTGAAGAGGTCCCCGACGTTTACAACTACTACGGCGAGTTGCTGCTCGATCAACAAAACTATTCCGAGGCCATCGAAAAGTTCGACAAGGCGGTCGAAATGGAGAAGCTGAGCAAGCCCATGGGCATCAATGTCCTGCCCCTCATCAACAAGGCCCTGGCTCTTTTCCAATGGAAGCAAGATTTCCAGGAGGCCGAGAACCTCTGCCAAAAGGCTCTCATCAGTGAGTTTCCCTCTCGAATGCTTTCCAGAACCTTGTAAATGTGCATACTTATTCCTATTTCTAGTCGATCCCGAGTGTGATATCGCCGTCGGCACAATGGCCCAGCTGCTCTTGCAGCAGGGCAAGGTTTCGCAGGCGCTCAAGTACTTTGAGCGTGCTGCCGAGCTTGCTCGTACCGAGGCTGAGATTGTCAATGCTATCTCATACGCCGAGGCCACCCGTACCCAACTGGAGGTTCAAGAGAAATATCCTCAATTGGCCGCTCGTCTCACCGCCATGGGTGCCATGGGTGGTCCTCCCGGCATGTAATGACCTTGGACCGAGTGAGATGGCGTTTTCGTTTTACTTTTTGGAGACCCTTTCTAAGCTCCCTGCTCTGCATCCTTACCTTCGTTCCTCTTCCACTCTTCTGCTCTCCATTCGCGGCCTGCTAGGTCAGGGGTCCAGTGCACATCCCCTCTTGTTCTCTTCACACTGCCCGAATCTTCCGTCCACTCGATAGCACCATCGGGCCGGATGGTTCTACCGGGTGCTTCTTTTCGCGCTCTTGTATTTACTACCCCTTGTGGTCCCTGTGATATTTTATTTTCTTATTGTTCTTGGTCTTCTCCGGCTCGATTCATGGTGATCTCCAGATTTTCTGCTTTCGGCGGAGCGAGGGGTCGCGCAGCCCTGGCATGGAAGAAGTTGAGGGCGCGCGGTGTCAGACCGGCCCGGGGATGCGGATCACGTTCTGGTTGCATTGGGTTCAGTATCTGTTCCGAGTAATCTGTGTACTATAGATGGTGAAATTTGATGTCTTGTTGAAGTGGGTCTTGATGTTGTTGACATTGAAATAAAAGATTATGTATGAGGATGCTCTTTTACAACTTTTACTCGAAGTATGGATCGCATGATCATGTAGGTAGGTACTAGGTAGTAGGTACTAGGCACTGGTCAGTGGGCAGTGGGCACTAGCTACTAGGCGGTGAGGTACAATGTAAGGTCAGACCAGACGCGAATAGGCGTGCCCACTGCCCACTGCCGACTGCCTAGGTGAGGATCAGATTACCAGAAGTTGGCTGTCTTCCACTTAGTGCCATCTCAAATTCTTACCAAGACTAGTACTCCGAGCCCGTGGTACAATCTAACTATTTCATCCTCCAGGTAACGAGATAGTAAGATGCTTTGCTACTAGTAACTCCTGGAGGAACAGTATTCGAGAAGCTTGAACGACACCGGACGATGGATCATCAAAGAATCCGGGGCAGGCCCCACTTGGCTGATCGCAGGAGGTCCAAGCGCGATGGGCCGATAAGTCTCGATGATAAGGAGCCCAGTCAGGGATCCACCGGTGAGATATCGGAGAGTACGATGATGTTTGACATGCTGGCAGATGACGCCAGGTACCACTAGGCAGTTATAACTTGAGCTACTAGTAAGTTACTAGTAAGTTACTAGTAAGTTACTACTACTAAGTACTATAGGTTATTAGATACTGTAGTAATGCAGCTCCAGCAGATACCGTCCAGCCGAGATCAACTCTCAACCTCTCATCGTGTTTCTCGAAAGATCATACTCCTCATAAAATTGTCAGCTTAGGAGGCCCTAGTACTCTACATCTGGAAGCACCTACCCTGCTTGACTCCCTAATTCGGGAGGTCGATTATGGGGCCCGGTTGTAGTGGGTCACTGGGTACACTCGGCACATGATTGAAGATTATGAGGCGGACGATAAAACAAGAGACTGCCCCACTTCGAACCAAAGACTGACCGACGTTGATGTCGACCTTAGTACAGCGGTGCGTGTAGTGCAGCAGCGATGTACAATCAGCCGCAGTGCTTGGTACTGTCGGTGGATGTGCTGCTGGGGTCCTGTCTCCGTGTACTCAGTACTGGGTCAGTGGATACTAGGTAGTAGGTACTAACTGCGAGGTAGTGCGGTACCGAGTACCTTGCCCTTCTACAACTTCCACTGCAGTCGGCAATCGGTGTAGTAATCAATACGAACGGAGCGAAAGGTTGCTATCATTGTGACTAGTTCCAGATACGCTGGCTTTTCTTCCCATCGGACACAGCTGAATCCCTCCCCAGCCTCAGGCGTCTCGTCGCGGCGGAGCTCACTCGAAGACTTCTGACTTATCTTCGGACTGTCCCCATTTTCGATCCATCCTGACCTCCAGTCCCCTCCAAAAAGACCGACCGAGGTGGTTGCATGTCCGCTGGCCCAAGGATCGTCAAGCTCTCGGTACCCAACCCGTAATCTGAGAAGCCAGTGTGTCAAGCTGACACCCGCGGTTCGCTTGACTGCGCAGTCTGATGCCCGGTATCATCATCTACTTACCCCTCTTCCCTTCGGAACTATCCAGCCCACCCTTTCCTCCCCTACCACCTTCTGCGACTCATTCACATTTCACGGTGATTGTCACTTCCTCGAATCTGAGATACCCGGGTCGCTCTCAGCTCACTCTACGTTGTTCCCCACGGTAAGTTCCTTCTACTGAACTTGCCCGTTTCTCTGATGCTGCAGCGGCCTCACCTTCTCAGTGAATGGTTTCTTGTCCCTCACCTCTCACCTTCTCCGCCGTTACTCCGCTGGGAAGTCATCTCGATTCCTAACAATTCTCTGTCTCTCCTAGACTTTCAACAGTCCTACAGCTTGGCCAGCTGGCTGCTCGTTTGGCGTCACTGAAAGTCTCCACTGGTCTCCAATCCACCATCGGTCATCATGCCCGAGGCTCAAGGTGCGAGTCGTTTGCTTTACCCGCAGAAAGCTGCCCTGGGTGCACTGAAGCTGATCGAGTCGTTTACTCACCGGCAGTGGTTCTGAGCCTCATGAGGCCTTTGTTGCCTGACACCCCACATATTCGGACGCTCAGTCTCTCTACCTCGAACCCCAGAGTCGATATCGGCCGATCCTCCCAGCGTGAGGGAAAGCAACGGACACCAACCTCTGAAAACGGATGGTTCGACTCCCGAGTGGTGTCCCGTGACCATGCAGTGCTGGCCCTCAAGGAGGTATCATCTCGTGCCCAGTTGCATCATTTGATATATATTGTGGAAGACCAAGAAGAAGAATTTTGGCTGAGTCATTCTCTCCTTACAGAAGACGATCATCGTTCGCGATTATGGATCTACCCACGGAACCTGGTTGAATGACACCAGGCTGTCTGTCGGCAAAGACACCCCGTTATCGAGTGGAGACATATTGAGATTCGGCGTTGATGTAGATCGTGGTGATGGTATGTCATGATTGTTCTGGAGGAATGAATGCTGTCAATCAATGGCTGGCTGACAACGCCTTGCAGAGCATTTTCCGGCTCTGAGTGTCCGCTGCGATGTGGCCTGGGTCCTTCCCGAGTCTGGCACTGGCACACATAACCCAAATATTGAGGAAGCGAAGGCAGACCGGACTCCTCATTCAGACAACACCAAGTCGGAGCTAACGTCGATTTCGTCGATTTCGTCGATTTCGGTATCTGCCATGACATCGACTAACACTTTCTGCGTTCCCGATGACCTGGATGACGAGAACGATGAGGAAGACGGCAGCGAAGTGGCGGGTGACAGTATGAGCGAGACCTCCCGTCTCGATGGGAGAGACGGTGTTCCGGCCACTATTTGCACCTCAATCCTCCAGACGGATGACAAAGACGAAAAAAATGTAAAGTCTCACCCTTCATATTCCGAATCCACAAGCTCCATCTCGGAGGATGCGCTTTCCCCATCCATTCGCTTCCCGGATTCCTTTTCTGCAGCTCAGTATGCACGAGACTGCAAGCTCGGCGCCCAACAGAAAGCGGACGCTCATACGGACGCTGACCATTTCCATCAGCTCAATGATAACCGAGACGGGGAAACTCACCGTCAACAGGAAAATGAATCACATCCGGTTGACGATTCGGTCTGGAAAGACAGTGATTCCTCTGCTGACCTTGATGGAACGGAGTCCTCCATGAGCTCTCCTTCGAGCTCGGTAGACGGAAATTCCTTAATTGATTACTCGGAATGCGAGGATGGCGATTCGATGGACGACTACGATAGCGACCAGTCTTATTTGAACGACTACGATAGTGACCAGTCTTCTTTGATGGATTATCTAAAGCGCAACCCTCTGGCGAGCCGAAACGACAACGAGTGGGGCTGTGTTGATCCAGCCGTATTGACTCGTGATGCCAGATTGGCCCAGACCCCTCTGAAGGAAGCTCCTCACACTGTCCCTTTCGGTGGATCGATCGCTCAGCCTGCCACGGAGTCAGACCTCTCTGGTCACATGAACACGTCCAAAATCGATTCATATGTCTTTCCAAACCCGAACTTGGTCCTCACTCCCGTGACCCCTAAGCTGGAGTTCAAACGTGACGACGAGGATGGCTCCCAGCATTTCGGACGTCTGAGTATTGACGACGTACAGACTGCTTACCAAGATGGTCCATTCGCCAGCCCCCAGCGACCAGCTTCGAATCAGGATCCTGCGGACGAGGATCCGAAGACTGTCTGTTCCTGCAGAACGTCACAGAAACGGAAGGCATGCGAGATGGAGCTGGAAGCAGGCGAGGACACCGAGCCCACGGTCTTGTCTATCGAGAAGCAAGTCCTGGCATCCACCTCTCCGTCTCAGGTGGCCGAAGCTATTACTTCTGCTTTGTCGGAGACTGCTATCAGCCCGCCCCCATCGAAAAGGGTGAAAGCTCACCACGAGTCATCAGCTCATCACGCTGGTACCTACGCCGCTACTGCTATTATAAGCGCTTTGCTTGGGGGCCTGGGTACGATTGCTCTGCTCGCCTCGCTCCCTGCGGAGTATTTTCAGTAGTGGTCTTTGCAAGCCACTGACTCTCCTCAATCTGGCACCTTATCGTTCCCCTAATATACAATTCTCCTCTCTTTTGACTTGCCTTGGGGAACCTGGTTTGATTCGCACGCAGAGAGTTTGTGGGAGTCCGTCTTCGGTCGGAGGTCTCGGAGGCGGAGACCAGGGGTTTCGCCGGAGTTGGTCTGTTTTTGGAACTTCCTAGCTCCTTCTCGTTTTATATCCCTTTCTTTTCCCGATTTTTCTTCCCCCGAGTTTACCTGCTTGTTTTGCTGTACCCTGGTTCTCTCGTTAACGGTCGCATTTCAGGTGATGTGGTTGCTTTTGCGCTCTTTATTGGCCCATGATATCTCTTCTCGCCTTTGGCTTTGTGCTGTTTCCCATATTGATCCTCGAGAATGAATGAACCTCTTAGCTTATTTATCTATAACTCATCGCCTCATTGTCTTGATGGATATCTTCGAATGTCCAGATCTTGTGTAAAGTCAGGTTGCATGATTAAGGATAGCATTGGAAGAAGCCAGGCGCTTGATTTTGTCTGCGTATATGGACGTATGATGCGGGTCGCTTACCTTAAACTACCGCGGAAGTGGATATCATCAGTGGTGTAGCCGGTGGACGAAGATGACCACACCGGCCAGCCGGGACTTCTTTGGGAAGTCTTTACCTTCTTCGTGGACCTATGACCGTCTAATTTTAATGCCCTCTAGGGAGATCTGGCTGAAAGTCTTCTCTTGGAATCTTTTGATTTAAAGTCCCTGGCAGGACATGATGATTTTCTACTGTGGTTCTTCCTTTCCTCGCTCTCTTGTTCCACTTTTTGCATTCTTCTCTCCCAGCATATCAAGTGCGACCTGAAGTCAGGTGGACACTGAATAGTAGAGAGTAGAGACACTCTTCCGTGGTATCACTAACAGGTGGGAAAGATTCGACAAATTCTACATTTGACGTACTACCTAGCGTGGCCCACCATTGTGATGCATACCCAGCAGGGCTCGGGCGTCGGTCAGGAACTCCAGCGTCTGGGGCTCGACCGCGATTCTCGAGAGCTTGATTTGTCTGCATGTAAGGCTGACTGGAGTGATCGATTGAGAAAAGGAGAAGACAATATATTTCCCATTTGAACAGACCGCACCTGCCTAAAGCAACCTATCGACACGAGCTCGCAGCATCGGTCCGAAAAAGTACAAGGGCAGGCCTAGAAAGATACACGCCCACTGGATGCCCGCAAACTCATAGAACATCTTGTCGATGCCTTCCTTGGCCAACCATGTATATGCACCCTTCGACAAGCCAAATGCCACCACGTTCTTCGAGGCATTGACCAGAACCAGGGCCTCTCCGCTCACGCGCGGATACGCATCAACCACATACGACAACATCACCGATGGAACCAACGTGAGTCCCGCCGCGGAAATTGCCTGGCCAACGGCTGCCGTGACGTAGGACTCGTGTCTCGCGAATGTCAAGCCGAAGATGACGAGGCCGATGGGACAGATCAGGAAGGGGATGATGAGGGCGGGGATACGGTGCTCGGGCTTATGCATGTTGTTGTTGCGTTTGCGCATCCAGCGGGAGAGAAGATCGGTCAGGGGCCCGGCGATGGGCCATGCGATGACGACTCCGATGAAACTGCTTAGCATGAAGAGGCCGAGCTGGGCGGATGAAAAGAGGTAAGGGGGTGGAGAGAGTACGGCGGGGACGATGGTGGACATGGTGACGATTCTGTATGAGGATTAGTCATTTGCTGTGAGAGCATGATCCATCTATCCATAGCATAAGGGCTTTTTGCCGAAGAAGTGAGAGAGGCCTGGCTCGGGTCGTGTTCAGGTTGGATAGGTAGCAGATTTGCTCTCATGGGGTAGTTCTGCATTGAGGACTCAGGACCGTGACTTACCCGCCAAGAATGACACCGTACATGATCGAAGCGATCAAAACACCTGGTACGAGCAGGAGCGGGAATGGAAGGACCAGAAGATAGAAGAAGTGTTTCACGACCCCGTTCTTCTTCGCCTCCTCGGTGATGCCCATCGTGAAGAGGCCCTTGAAATAATCGCCGTAGTCCATCTTCGCTCGGTCTCCGGCCTGGGATCTGCTTTGAACATTTTCTAAGTGGCTCTTGATGTTCTTCTCTGCGTCTTCATGGACTTCATGGTCGTTGACTTCATCCCACTCGTAGATCGTTTCGGGAAGCATGAAGAACGTGGTCACGAGGTTGACCGCGGCAAGTATCGCGCAGAGGATGAAGAACCAACGCCAGCCACGAGCCCCGATCAGGTAGCCTGCGATCACGGGTCCGATTTGTGACCCGCCAGACAAGAAGGCCGCGTATGCTGCCATGGCGCTGGCATAGTTGCGCTCGAAGAAGAGGTCTTTGAGAAGTGGTCAGAAGTCTGTCAAATAGGGGGCTTGCATCCCCTGTCCACCCGGGAGAAGATGCAGACTTACCCGCGAGGATACTAGGTCCTAGAGATTCGATGCCGCCGTAACCTAGTTTCAAAGGTGTGTCAGAGTACTCCGCTCCCAGGTGATTATGGAAACGCCTCGATGGGAAAACTTACCAAAGCTGGCAAAGACTCGTGCCGCGAGCAGACTGTTGTAAGTCTGGGCGACAGAGCTCCAGATGAGACCACACAGGAACATGACCATCGTGAACAGTACGACGGGGCGTTTTCCAAAGCACAGTGCAAGCGGCATCCACAAAAGATTGGCGAGACCCATGGCTAGCACCGAGTACGAGACCAGGGCAGACAGTTGGTTATTATCAGCATGGAAATACATCCCAAGTGATTCAAATCCGGTGGTAATGCCCGACTATAATGGCCGTGAACAGTTCTTAGCATTCAGTGGATGCTGTCAGTCAGACGATAGTGCAACTTACTCCGTACATGTTCCCCATGAAGACGTACACATTGACGGTGAGGAGCGCCGCATATCGAACTCGTTGCGGCAAGAGCTGCTCAAGTCAGCCAGTGTGATCTCAAGCATTCACCACGGATGAGGGATCTCGAAAGCTGTGTAGAAGAGGTCATAGAGTGCTCACCCTAGGATCCACCGCTGCCATGATGACTTGTCGATGACTATGCCACCCCCAGGAGATCGTGCTCTTTATGGCAATTCACCAACACCAGTAGCCCCGTCACGGCACCTTTGGCTGGGGCACAATCTGGGGAAGTGATGGGGAAGTGGAACTTTTCCTGAGAATCTGGGGAAATATTGGAAATATCCACCTCATATAGGCAGTCCCTCGGGTATGCTTCCCAGTCGGCTTCGGTGCATCCAGCATTGACTTAGTCTAGTAGATACGGACATCCAGGTTATTTGCCGACGCCCTTTGCTGTAAAGAGCCATTCCTGAAACTGTAATCCCACGTAATTCTTTTGCGTCGAATCAGATTGCCTGGATCCGATGGAGATTGCCATCGTAGCGTGGTCCCTCGGGGTCTTCGAGAGGAGAACCCCTTCGGGATATCCGTGGGGGAGAATTGGAGAGTTCGGGACGCACTTCGGGTCCACATCGCTTCTCAACGCCACTTGACAACGGACCTCAGATAGTAACTTATCTACTATCGACTGGGTCACTGAGTCAAGCACATTGCTGGATCTGACCTGGACATTGCTATTGATCGATCCAATAAGGGGTTGTTAGACCGTCGCTGGCTTCTCCAAGACTTTGCCCGTCCAGTGATCGTCTAAACCAACCGCACTATCGAATTATCCAGGAATAGCTCGGCATGGATTAGCAATTTGGTTGGAGCTGCCTGCATGTGCCATGTCGGTATTGTCCATCATTGAAGGCGCGACCATCTGCGACATCCCCACTTATCCGTATTCGTGACATTCGTAAACATTGTGATCTGATTAGCACGGCCGACGCCTGCGCAGAGGTCGGATTCGTTCGATGTCGTGATCATAGCTCTCTGAATCCATGGTTCGACTGTATCTTGTGATCCCACTTGCTCTGTGGAAGGAAGTGCGTGCTGTAATTCCTCGAGTTTGCATTCAATCTGTGCTTTGCTCTGAAGTGTAGTTCGTATTTTGCAAAGTTCTCGCTTCACTCTGTACCAAAACGGACTTGGTGAATGTTTCGCTCGGAAGCCACCCGAGAGAATGCGGGGAAACCCTACTGCTATTTTCGCGGAATGTGAGATATCCTTCAATAGTGATTCTTGCCCCAGGAAGACTAATCAGATTGTTTCAGCGCATCAAATCTAGGCCAGGTCCATGAAGCGTCGAGGAAACCTGCAAGAAAAAGCTTCAAGGGCAGCACGTACTGTGAGTCGGAATTTCCGACCGCCGGCAATCCCGAGCGTGGAACAACAACATATGCCATTGCCCCGAGGTCTGGGGGCAGGAGTGGATCATGCAAAAGAAGATAACGGCGTAGTCCAAGTAAATAGTGTCTTGGGAATTTTGGAAACGCCTCTATTGCGAGCTTGTTTCAAAAGGCACAATACGTTGCATCCGTCGAGTGTTGGTAGTGAACTGAAGTAGCCAGCATTTCGAAGTGGTTGTGAAAACTTTGGCCAGCTCAATCTATACATCCAAGGTAAGCGACCAAAATGTCTTCTTTTCAAATCGTGTCAGCTCGAATCACTGAATCTAGCATTCAACTAGATGTCTGAAAAGGTCCGTCTGCAGGTGATCATCGTTGGCGCAGGTCTCAGCGGTATAGCGGCGGCCATCTCAACTGCCCTCTCCGGTCACACAGTGCAAGTCATCGAACAAGCTTCGGAGCTAGCAGAAGTGGGAGCTGGACTGCAAATCACACCCAATGCCTCTCGTCTTCTCAAACAGTGGCAACTGCGCGACTCGTTGTGGGAGGCCGCCGCCGAGCCCACAAAGTTGACGGTGCACCGATATTCTGGCGAGATTCTGGCCCACGACGATGCATTCGACAAGGGTATCCGTACCAAGTACAATGCGCCTTTCATTGACCTCCACCGAGTGGATCTGCAGCAAGCACTATTTGAGAGGGCTCAGGAGTTGGGAGTCACTTTTCACCTCGGCGAGAGAATCGCTCTGGTTGATTTCGAGACCACGACGGTTTATTCGGAGACAGGCCACCAATTCACAGGCGACTTGATTGTTGCCGCAGACGGCCTGTGGTCTCGGTGCCGAGAAGCTCTGGTTGGCCACAAGGATGAGCCTCTTCCCACGGGGGATTTGGCGTATCGAATTGTCCTCTCCGCGGATCAGATTCAAGATCCGGAACTCAAGGCCCTCGTCGAGAACCCCGAGGTTCACTTCTGGATTGGTCCTGGAGCTCACGCGGTAGGATATTCCGTGCGTGGCGGGAAGATGTACAACATTGTATTGCTCGTCCCGGATAATCTGCCGCCAGGTGTTTCTCGGCAGGCAGGCTCGGTAGATGAGATGAAAGAGCTTTTTGTAGGCTGGGATCCAATGTACGTTGTATTGTACCTGTGGTCTGAAGCAGAGAATTATTTTACGCTAACGTCTTCAACCCTCTCAGTCTCAACAGATTCCTGGATTGTGTGAAAAGTGGAAGAATCGACAAGTGGAAACTCATGCACCGTAAGTCGAAGAGTCTGTCAGGCGAGGCACGTGCCAGTGTTGACCAACGACCTTTCCAGACGGCGAGATGGAGAATTGGGTTAATGATCGATCGAATCTGGTCTTCATGTAAGCGCCGAAATCTGCATCCGACTTTCTGTCAAACAAACTCCCTACTGACCACCGGGTTGCTTGATCAGCGGCGACGCATGCCATCCGATGCTTCCATATCTGGCTCAGGGGGCAAACTCCTCCTTGGAGGACGGTGCCGTGCTCGGTCTATTGCTGGGGCGGATGTCTAACAAAAGTCAGCTTCCGCGTATTCTACGTCTGTATGAAAGTCTTCGCAAGTCTAGAGGAGAATCCATTGTCCGAGAAACCTTCAAGCAGGTAAGTGGAAACTCTCAATTTCTGTTCTGGGACGCTATGATACTGAACGTCCACTGGCAGAGGCATGACTTTCACATGGTGGACGGAGAGGAGCAAGTGAAACGCGATCAAATATTCCGTTCGCAACTCGGACAAGAAATCAAGGGCGCATTCCCAAGTCGATGGTAGGTCTTTTTCAATCGTTTAAGTCCTCTGACGTTGGATGTAGTCTAACATGAAGCCTTCTCTGCAGGACATGTCCGGAGGTGCAGCCATGGTTGTATGGATATGATGCGAACAAAGAGGTTGAGAAAGCAGTTGCGGAGCATGCTCATCTCTTTGTCGAGGCGGCTAAAAATCGGCCCTTTTCATGCGTTATATTATGAGCAACGACTCCATATCACAGACTATTGGGTTCAGAGCTCGAGGCTCATGTCAAGCATGTCCATTTTCTAGATATCACTATCTTGGAGATTTGAAGAATGTAATATTGCCACGTGGTATCGGGGCTATGCTCGTTCACAATACTCAGGAATCACCATATCCACAAGGGGAAACTGATATTACCACGAAGGGAGAAGCGAAGTCAGTAACAGGTCTCTGTCATTGTTCTAACGCCCTACGCTCCCCCTAAAGTAAAGGGCTCGACTTTGGGTCCCACCATGGGCACGAAGTCTTTGCCTTCACAGAGCTCCATGGCCTGTTTATAGGCTGGTCTCTCGCAAACGCGTTTCAGGTAAGCCAGAATGTGGGCATGCTTTGTCTGATCGAATTCCATTGGGACAAAGCCCCTCATCGTGGTTAAACTGAACACCGTCATGATATCCGCCGCGGTCAACGCGTCACCGGCTAGATACGCGCCCGTCTGTGCGAGTCTGTTCTCCACCATGGAAAGAGCATGGTCTTGTTTCTGGGCCGTCATAGCCACGATCGGCGAGCTGGGATCCGGATTCGCGTTGCTAGCGATGAACAGCCGCATGATGGCTGGTTGAAGAGTCCCATTGGCAAAATGGTACCATTCAAGGTAGTGAGGGTACGCAGCGCCATCTTGTGGAGTCAACACGAGGTGGCCTTGGCCATAGACAGCGATAATGTAATCGACGATTGCACACGACTCTGCCAGCACCACGCGAGAGTGAGTGACGGGGGAGGGATCGTCTACTATGACAGGAGCGGTGCCCGCGGGGTGGAGGTCTTTGATGGACTGGGGGGATAACAGAGGATCTCTCTTATGATGGACCAATTCGTAATCGAGTCCGAGTTCTTCGGCGAGCCAGACAATACGCTCGGATTGGGAAACACCCATGTGATGGAGGGTGAGCGGCATCTTGTACAGAAAAGTCTCAAGATTCAGGGAACTGATTGGAAGAAATCGATGAGATCTCTTTGTAGGTCGTGAGTACAGATGATAGGCAAGAATCGAGACCAAGCTCAGTCAAGAGTACTGAACATCTTTAAATAAGTTGATCTTGCAAAGAATCCCACACCCGGAAGAGACCATGCACTTATACATCTGAGCCTGAGTCGATGAGGGCCAGAACGCACAGACGTTTCATCCATCCCTTAAGGTAAGGGCGGGGTAAAATAGATAGGCATGATGTGTACAAGATGACTCAGGTACCACCGATCATTGACGCATTCGAAGATAAGTGACGATGTAGGTTCGCGGACAGCCACGCGACGATTCTACAAATCAACGATCACATCGACCGCACGAGATCCACAGAAATAGCGGGGAAGGCCAAGCGCCTCTGGTGAGGCTGCTGAAATGTTGTCTCACTAGTCCATGCCTGGCGATCGACCACGGGAAATGCGCGAGTTCTGATGCTTGTCATCACTGCAAAGTACGTGACTGATGTGCTGGCCACGGAAGTATGCGGGTCTGTCTGCCAACGATGCTAAATCTGACATCAGCTCAGACCGGGCGATGAATTCGCAGTCACTATCGCAAGAGCGATTGGCCCTACTATCGGAGTTCCAGATGAATCGGAGGCCTAATACGAATTTGGGTAACGTCCTCAAAGCAGAGTTAACTGGGCCTGATGGAAACCGGGGTCTCGAGTAGTGTCGATGCTGTCGAATCAATCTTGTGCACTGCACAGCAGAGGTGGCGGGCACCGAAAGGAATTGAGCGATCGCGCCTGCATCATCCATCCATAAGAGTGATTTGGCTCCTCTCGATTGATTCGATGGGTGGGACGATGCTGTATGATTCAAGTTATGTATAATCGCGTACCTCTGGTCCAAGATTGCAAGGAGTCAAGGACCCTGAGCAACAAACTCCCAGGCCTTCGCGTTCAGGGAAGCCGCCACAGAGAGAAATACACCACTATGGAACAGCTGCGATAAGTTCAAGGTCGGCAGAATCCAGGAACTGAGACAGAGGGAGAGATTATTACGACCGCAAGAGGAACGCTCTTTCTAGCAATATCACATGACCACGCGGTATGAGTCTCAACGGTAAACAAAAAGTACATGAAAAGCTTTTTATCTCGGTCAAGCCAGGTCACGATATTTGAAGGCTCCACGCCCCCTACCTGCGCAAGACGGGTCACTTATGGGCTCGCAAGCCAGTCAACTCTTGAAAGGTGAAGGATCTAGTACCGTGCTGATGGTTCCATCAGAATCGCAGTTTGGTAGCCGAGTGACTCTTATTGACTGGCGGACATGTGGAAGATCTGTCGGTCGCTGCTAGTGATTGATGGGATCAAATGTGACCTCGGGCATAGCACAGTTGACTGATGTGATCATCATCACGCGGACGTTCCTCCCGGAGTTTGCATACGTAAACTTCGAGTTTATCCGAAGTTGCCAAGAAGAATCACGATCTCAGTATCGGTAGACTGAGACGCAAGTTCAAGCGAGTGGTTTTATTTCAGAACAGTAGCTATAGAGATCCATGTGCCGTCGTTCAGATACAAACAATAACATGAACGTCTCCGTCGGTGAGTCAGAAAATGACAGGGGGAATCACTGCATTTGAACAATCATACCTTCAGCACAAAATACAAAGCCCGGATGGATATTTAGTACTCGACTGGTTTCGAGCACCGATTGATCTCTCCACCAACAGTTCCAGGTCAAAGTTCCATATTCCGACTTTTTCTTGCATAGCTTTCAGGCAGTAGGAGCCATTTGCACTGATCAATCCGCATCGAGCATAGGCAGACCGCCAATGTCATCAAACAGCCGAGCGATTCCCTCAAATGAGCAATCTGGAAACCCAAACCCGTAGGCCCACTCGGGGATTTCCAAATTCGTGGATTGTGTTCCTTCGAAAGCAGATTCCGTGAGACCCACGGGCTCCCCGGTCACACCATTTGCGACGGACGTAGTAGATGGTTGCTCAGCGGAGGCGTGGAAGTCGCGCAGATAATGTCGGATGATCTCCACGGATCTGCGAGCTACGACCGATTCATCCATTGACTCGAGGATCTCAACTCCCATCTCAACAGAGCGAAGAAGTGGGCTTGTGTCCGCACACATTCCCAGTTTCGACAGCGGAAGGAGAAGAGTCGACGTTGCGAACATGATGTAGGTCGTGTTGTACCACCTAGATAAGACCCAAAACCACATTCGTTAGTTTCCAGGATGTTTGTTCAGCGGAAAGGACCGCTTACCAGCATCGAAAGAAAGTGTGCACACGATAAATATCGTAAATCACTTCGATGGTCTTCATAGCGGCATCCAAACATTTCGAGATGGCCTCTTCCAATTCGTTCGGAGGATGCCGTAGTTTGCGAGTGAAATGACCGAGAAAAGGTCGAAACAAGAGCATTTTGACATTATAGTATCCTGCGTTTGCAATTGTATCAGTTCAGATGACAAAACATTTCCTGGAATTGCCAGTCTCTCTCACTTATACCCAGCACAAGACGTTGCCTCCTGGCCCATTTAGGATCACGAAGCGCTGAGCGACAGGGCTGGTTCGGTCCGATATCTGGCTTAATCCTGTCTGGCAACCTTGCGAGCCAGCGGTCCATCTCTGATTCAATTTGTAGGGATAGCCGCAGCTTCTCTTGAAGTGTGATGCGAGAATGGTATATTTGGACAGACACGCGACGGATGATCTGGGCGAAATCGATCATCCAGGCAATGATCGCGTATTCAGAATCATCGCGATTGGGTATGGCTCGATTGTGATACTCGTCCATGCCGAGTGTATCCGGTCGTCCAACAGAAAAGCTCATCTCTCTATTTCGGTGTTAGCCAGTCACTTTTTTCTACATCCGTATGAAATGCCCTCGTTCCTAGTGAGCATGGAGCTTTCATACATTTCCAGAGAGAATATTCCCCTGCAATGAATGCGAACGCGTTTAGTCAAGGTCAAAGATGTCTGTCCGAAAGCGAGAGCAACACACCACCAAGTTTTCGAGATCCAGCTTGACCGTGGATCTTTCGGAGACTCAACTTCACGATTGAACCCTGCCGAGAGACAAGTGCGCACCGCAAGTCCTAGATACATATAGGCCACTAGGCTGTTTCAGTCACATAAAGATCCATTGATGTATCGGATCTCACTCACGGTTGGGATTCAGCTCATTTTGACAGATTTTGGCCTTTGTAAAGTTAGCTCAGTGTCCACTTTGACGGGTCCCAGATCACGCACCATCATGTAAAGACACTGCACTGTCTCCAGATCATTTGAGAATCGCAAGTAGTTCAGGTGGGCTTGGGCTTCGCCAAATAACTTTCGACTCCATTCGAATCGACCCAGACCAGCTATCTTGTCTTCATCCCAAACGCGAACCAGCGCACCGAAGGACAAGACACTCAAGTAGAGAGCAATGAAGCTGGATCCTTGGGCCGGGATTGGGTTCATCCATAGATCATTTGCACGCAGCAGAAAGCTCTCTTTATCAATGAATGGGTGAATGAAATGGATATTTTCAAAATACCCGCTCATAAAAATGTAAGCCACTTCAAAGTAATAATTGCGCTCATCACTTCCAGTGAGTACGCCCGTAGAGCACGCTGGTGAAAAGCCTGGGTTGTGCAGAGTCGATATCAAAGAAAAGTTCGCTGCACGAGGGGAAGGATCCTTGTAGGCATTAGGCTCCTTTGATTTATTCAGGTGGCCAAGAATTGCAGCAGCCGATGTGCTGCCATAAAATTCTATTCCATTTGTGTGGTGATTGAGTTCTTGAATTTCACCCGCACTTTCACCCAATTCTTCGTGTAGCGTCTCTTTAGGAGGTCTTGCTCTTTCTCCAGGCGTTTGTCCTGGTTGAGGTAGGGAACTTGGAGTACACTCAAGGCCTATTGAGGTTTGATCTGCTCTCGAAGGTTGATCCTGTGATTGCGGAGAATCAAGTTGCATTTGCGCTTCGGTGTTGCGCAACTTCAAAGCCAGCTCCTCTACTTTCTTCTCAAGGTTAGCGACATAGCTGTCAAGGAATTGTCAGTCAAGGCGTTGCAACAATTGTTGGCTGTAAAATCCCACAGGCTCTGGATTTTGTATTGCCAAAAATTTCTTGAATGCGGTCAGTTCTATGAGGACTGCATGTAGTTTCCTCACTCACCTTGCAGACCGATTACTCTCTCGCTCTCGAAAGTTGCCTTGATAGACGCAATCCAGACCGCTTTCTGTCTGTAGGTAAGCAATACTGCATTACTGTAATCTAAATTCTTAGTTCAAGGACTTACTCCTGCAATGTGAACATGGGTATTGCTCATCACACTTGTATTTTTTTGTTCTGCAGCGATCGCAAGCTTGAGCTGCACGAGGTCTCTTTGCGCGCTTAGCTGCAGGGCCGTCCGCGGCCGGCGATGACATGCTTCTTGCATTCGGCATTATGCAGAGATCATGCGCACTCATTCACTCAAGCATTGATCAATCTGAGGATAGTGGCATGATCGTTTGTTAAACAGAACTTCAGATCACGCTCTTGGATATGGAGATGAGATGGATGCACGCCCCGGAAATCCCGAGCGATATCCCTCTTCGCAACCTGGAGATTTAGCTCGCCTCAACGCCACGTGATGGGTACCCCGCGTTTTCAATTCTGCTTAGTTAATATCCGGGGACCAATCACAGGACCACTGCACATGGGGTGAGAACCCTTCACGTGGTGCTGTTGATTAAGTAGTGTGTTCCGGTTAAGCAGGTAGGTTTGGCGTGAAGCCCTAGTATATGACACAAGACGAACCTATTAACTAAGGCATGGAAATGCTCATCAAACTTAAAACTCATATTGAAAGGGTGCTTGCACTAGGATCTACGAATGTGGAAATTACCCACTTGTGTAGGTGAGCATGCGGTACCTAGTTATGCACGTTGCTGCCTTGTAGTACACACCATTTATATTATTATAGTTGAATATATACACACTCTCTCGGGCAAGATTCACCCAACACTATACCTTTAGTTCTATTTGCATTTCTTGGGCCGCTGCCGATACTTTGAACGCGTCCCACGCTGGTGCCTGGTCAGGAAGCACGACTTGCTGAATCTGCCCACCAGCTCGGTGAATCAAAGATTCAATCCCATCGCCATCGGCAAAGGAGTGGATCTTCACATACTTGCTCTCAAAGCCCAGTGAGAAAGCTTGACCAGCTGGGACAACAACTGTCTCTCCTTCATGGAAGATACTCTCACCGGACCCTTGAAGAGCCACTTTCAACTTTCCCTCCATCACACAAAAACAGTGATCCACCGTGGGGAATGTCATGAATCGAGAGAGTACAGTGTCCCCGTAATCTTTAGACGACTCAATGCTGGAGATGGCACAAACACCAGCACTTTGTTTGGTGGTCACGAAAGGTCGGGACATCACTCCACCCAGCATCCACCGCGGGCCCGTGTTGGCACGAAGAAAGTATCCTTGGTTCCCTTCAGGGAGCTTCTCATCTGCCTCACTCCAGTCGCTCACCTCGGGAGGGACATAGTGAGGCTGGAAGACGACGTCGAATTTGCCCTTTGCAGCCATGACCTTGGGGATCAAGAGTGACTTCAGATCACGATTATCGGTCTCGGGTACCAGGATACCTTCAAAAGGCTCCGATACGTAGCGGAAGAAATCCACCCAATCGCCAGGGGTGATCAAGCCCTGCAACTCAGTGTGTGGACCAATCATTTCCGGGTTATGAACGACAGTCTGCAACGATTCGTCAGTAAAGGTCTCCTCGGTCATGCTGGTTCTCATGCATGATATGCAAATGGACATGAACGGCGATGATGACTCACTGGAGGAATATAGGCAAAGTCGCCTGGACCCAATATCCGACACTGGGGTCCGTTCCACAACTTCAAGTACCCTTTTGTCACCAAGAAGACATCATGGGCTTTCTCATGGTAATGGAAGCCTGGGGCGTCCGAGATTGTTGCACCGCTCTGGAAGACTGCCATCAAGCCATTGGTCTGTTTGGAAGAAGTCAGAATGCGGAAGACGCCTTTGCTGCCTGGAATCGTGATGCGTTCGCCCTCCAGCTGGGGGATGGCGTATGGCACCCGCTCAGCAGGGGGCTCATTGGAGAATGGCAGCGACATTGAGCTTGTTATGATATGCACACCAACGGGAATCGAGACACGAGAATATTTTTGATGTATATCACGATCTTAGAGGGAGACATGCACTTTAAAGCTTTGACTTTCCCGAGAACTTTGTTGGCATGATTGGGGGAAACCGACGCAGGACAGCCGACGCGAGGAGCGGGGGATCTGCGCTCGGGATATCCGAGTCTTTTCGTGCGCGGGGATACGGCTCAATCGCATAGTTCGAACTTCGAACTTCGAACTGCACCGTGGCCGACTTTCCGAGATAGTACTAGTGAACATAGTTATCTCCGTGCAGTGACAGCCGAGCACAACTATCGAGTTGTTGCGCGAGGTTCTCGAGATGCTTGAGGATGCAGGTAGGGCTTCAGAGCCACAGGCCGATCAATCTCCGATGCTGCTTACCGTCGCGGAGCTCGCTCAAGGGGTTGGTGAAGGCTCAGTGCGCTCATCTTTTTTATAATCGCCCGAAGCAAGATTTCAACAGAGCACTGAATTCTAGGAGTCTCGTCTTTGTTTTGTTATGGTAAGGCGCTTCCAGCTTGGCCGGGACGGCAAGAAGCCCGGATAACCTCCACGGGCTTCCTTCAATCGTGCAAGTACAGATCACACCATCAATCTGTACTATGGATTGAAGCAGAAAGCTCTGGTCTTTCATGCGGCCTTATATTTTGGCCCTCGACGACGTATCAGCACGCACCTTTGTCTATGCATCTATGCTTGAAAAGAGAGATGAAACGCGTTCTCACTGCAGTATACGAATTGATCGGAAAAAACCTCACCCACATGCCCCACAAACTGTGGGGAATCTGCTCGCCCATTTCCTGTGTGGGGAACTCGGGCGGTCCGACGTGACGACGAATATAATTGCATCCTATCCTGATTTTGAGACGATTCAATAAATGTATACTCGCAGGAACTTTGACATTTAAATTGTCACTTTAGTGCGCATACTTCTGTCAAGCCGTCGTGATACCATCGCTCTATCAAACATGACAACTACAGAGCAGCCCACGGGCGAATACCGTCAGTATTTGCCGGATTTGACCCTCGATCGGTTTCAAGTGATGCGTACCCAGGATGCGCATGAGTATGCGCACGCGTTCAAGACGCAGAAGCAGCCGCCATGGTTGCATGCTCTGTACATGCATTGGCTAGATCTCTTGGAAGAGCCGTTCAAGGGTGTCACAACTGATGGTAAGGATCAATCGGTCTCACCGTGGACTCAATCTTGTTTCCATTACCTGGTATCTTCTGGAAAAGAAAGACTGGACAAACGAGAAGGAGGCAGCTCTAACTCTATCGGTGTACAGGCAAAGTCCACTCGGATCTCTACCAGTTACAGGATGAGAGTGTCCCAGTTGCGCAGATTGTAGATGCGACGGAATCCTTCTTGGCCCTGTTGGACGACAAGCAAAAAGAAGCCGTCTGCTACCACATCGACTCTCCACAGTGGCGCACATGGTCGAATCCGGAATTTCTCCTCTCGCACAAGGGGGTTCGTCTCGACGAGGTCTCTTCGTCCGTCCGCGACGCTGTGATGCATATACTGAAAGCGACTCTTTCCCCAGAGGGTTATGACAAAGCCGTCAAAGCTATGCGTATCAACCACTTCCTAGGTGAACTCGTTCAGTCCCCGCGCGTCATGAATGAATTTTCCTACAATTTTGTCCTCTTTGGCCGTCCGTCCACGACCCGTCCCTGGGGCTGGTCCTTTTACGGCCATCATCTCTGTCTGAACATCTTTCTATACAAAGGCCAGATTGTTGCCTCGCCATGGTTCACCGGCGCCGAGCCCAATGAGATCGACTCCGGTCCGTACGCAGGGACCCGCATTCTGCAAGTTGAAGAAAAGCTCGGCCTCGAGCTCATGCAGTCGCTCTCTGCCGAACTGCAGTCTCGTGCGCGTGTCTTCGCTCAAATGAAAGACCCAGCCATGCCACCCGGCCGCTGGAACAAAGACGACCAGCGCCATGTATGCGGTGCTTATCGCGACAATCGCCAAGTTCCGTACGAGGGAATCCTAGCATCCACTTTCAACGCGAAGCAGAAGGAACTCATGTACGGGATCATCGAGCAATACTTGCTTTACCTGCCTGCTAAGGCCCGAGCGATGAAAGTCGACCAGATCCGGCAGTATCAGGGCGAAACGTACTTTTGCTGGATTGGGGGCTTCACAGACGATGATCCGTTTTACTACCGGATCCAGAGCCCCGTGATTTTGATTGAGTTTGATCATCACTCGGGGGTGTTCTTGAAGAACGAGGAGCCGAAGAAGTTTCACATTCATACTTTGCTACGGACGCCAAATGCGGGTGACTATGGGTACGCCTTGCGGGCTCAGATTCCTGCTGTAGAAGGTCTGAATGCCAAGGAGATAGTGTGGTAGATTCGATGAGATAGTCTAGAAAGCGATGCGAGAAGGAATAGAGTTTTGATTATGTATTGATATCGAAGTTGTGTCCAGACATGGGTCACGATGTTTTGATAACTCTGATAGAGTATCTATCTCAGAAAACACGCTTTTTCCCGAATTGTCCGAGGCAACCCAGTCCTTGGGGTCGTCTTGGGTCTGCACTACCAGAAAGATGAATATGTGAACACAGCTGAGATCAGTTGATGCTCTACAGTAAGCTTCAAAAATTCCTGAAAAATTATTTGATGGATCCCGTCGTAGAGCCCGTCGTATCTGGAGGATGAGTCACTAAAAGCAAGGTTACGTGAGATCAACGTCTCGTAGACGTTAGATATATATTGCATGTATTATGTGGTTATAATAAGGCGACTATTGCAGTGGTCCCGTCACTCCACTGCTTCAACGTCAGTCGTATCTTGAAAAGTTGCGGACACGGTACCCCACGACAAGCACAAGAAAACAAAAATTTGAGGCGATGACATGATTCAATTTCCCGCAAAACCAATAAATATAAATCACATGGGTGCCTTCCTTTGCCTGCAAACCGCACCATCATGTGAGAAAAAAAGCACGCTTCCTTCCACATCTGACTCGTCCCTCACGCGACTCGACATGTGCTCAAAATGTTGAGACAGCCTCCGTATATGAACTTGACAGTAAGACAAGTCTAGCGACATTTTCGCCTCCATCAAGATGTCGCCCTTAATGCATCATGGTCCGGGATGAGCTCGTATCCACCTTCTGACGGTAGCACCCGAGCCGCAATCACGATCGCGCCGGCGCATACTAGGCTGAAGCACCAACTGATAGTGCAGAAAACCCACGACTGATCCAAACGCCAGCCTACGAAGAAGCGGTCCTCGTTGTCGTAAAGATATGCCTGTCCACAAATATTAACAAATCTCCCGCGCTATCACTCTATGCAGTCGAGACGCCACGGTCTTCATCAAGCTCGGTGAATGGCAAAAACTCACCACAAGAGACATGCCTGCAGCTTGAACGACCGCCGACAGAATGATCAACAGGCTGAGTACCCGCCATCCGTTTTCGCGCAAACGCTTGCCACCGCCGAGGACAATGATATATGCGACAATGCTCATGCCTTCGAGTACCACCGCGAAGGAGATCAAAAACCCGACCGAGCGCCACATGGAGCAAAAGTACCGGTCTTCGCCATGGCAGTCTTGGCTCACAGGGAAGGGCTCACAGGTATTCGTGAGTGAGGAACATCGCCGATGAAGACCGTAAGAGAAATGATAACTAGGCTGTTCTCGCCCGATGTGCGAAAATGTCAGGTTTGTCACTGATAAGGCCGGCTTGGTCCAAGGCTTTGGGTTCGAGTACGATTCTTTACCTTTTCGCTGTGGTAGCTAACCCATCGAGGAATAGCAATGGATGCGATAGTCAAAGCAAAAGCTGTGTTAGGTCGATTGATCAGTCTCAGCACTTCGATTCTTGCAAGACTGCACGTGCACTTTAGAGTAGTTGAAGGGTGGATCCGTCATGACGGCGCGGGGTGGAAAAGAAGGGCTCAACTGGCGGATCGAGACTCACAAGCTAGGAACAGCACTAGGGTTCCTGAGTAGACGATCGTTTTCGTCAAAAAGCCCGTATAATTCGTGTCTGTGCCTCTGGGCACCAGACGGAAGTCCATCGCGTGAGCCGGGAGGTGGAAAGAAGGGTAAGAAAGAAGAGAGGACGGGGGTCGAGGAGCGAAGAATGTCCCTGCAACGGGATGCTAATGCTGGTGAAGTTGGCGCTAGGCGACGGCTGGACTTGGATTTGGTCGACTCGAGCTGGGGCCGATGGCGTAGGCTCACAGGGCAGTTTGTGGTCCGTGCCACTTTGTCCGATACGACACACCGTGAGGCTGGAATCTACCTAGTCCCCCAGTGACAAGAGAGAGAGAGAGAGAGAGAGATGGAACACCACTCAGGGTGCAATATGAGTATCCAGCGGGCCTTCTGTTCCATGGAGTCGCGCACGGATTACACTGTTTGCGAGGCCAGCGAGGTCAAGGGCCTGATGCTGTGCATGAAAGCCAAAAGGACAGCACTTCTCCACTTCGCTGCGGGAGAGGATGTCGAGGAGTCTCGTGATCTCATACTGAGGTACGGCACCGCTACATACCACACGATTTGCTCATAGTATCATCCATACAAGCATCAACGCACGATAGAGTAAGTATTGATGCGTATGAAAGTAACATTGTCCTATGGTCAATGTATGCATGGTTCCTAAGTAGTCTAGAGTTGGCCGGGCTACTATGCAATAAACTACTATAGTACTAGACATTATACCACGGTTTGCGAAAGATACCTCAGGTACCGTCGACGTGAAGAGCAAGCATCCCTGGCTTTTTGCTAAGAATGAATCGAGTCGGCCTCTCTTCCACCTGCACACAGCATCTTCAATGCTCTCTGTCAGCCACGCACTTCAACTGTCCATGAACGAGAATCGCCCGGTGAATAAGGTCCGTTTCAAGACGGGATCGGCCTTCGATCGCATCAAAGGAGGTCTATGTAGCAAGTAACAACCGATCAGGTGGACTGATCGTAATCTGCTTAGTGCGAGTAAGCAAAACAAGGCAGACCACCGTCGATGCGTCTTCGAGCTCGCAAGCGGCGTAAAGGCGGTGAGTTCAAGTTTGCATGAAGACGCCAATGGCCAGTTTTGTAGACCATCCTGGGTATACAAGTCATTGACATGAGTTCAAGCCGATTCGAAGGAACACCTCAAGTCGAAAAAGCAAATCGACCGTATTACGCTCGCGGGAACTAAAATGCATCGTCCGCGGTCGCCGAAGGGTGAAGATCGTCGTGAGCTGGCCGGGTAACCTGTCCGTGAGAAGGCTGCGGCCTCACTGGATTTACTATACTAGGCTGGATGGCTCGAATCCGCTCAGTAGCGGCATGAGATTCGCAGCCTACCACCTCGACTTAGCCTAGAATCCTGGCCTGGGGGGAGATTGTAACAGACCTTTTATGGCAGTTCGGTGGTAATGATGATATATACGATGATGATGCTACTACACTATAAACGCGATCCCAAATGTAGGTTGGGAATTGCTAGCTTGGAAACGACTAAGAAAGGCATCATCATTATAGTTATAGCACAAGGCAAAAAGCTGCGAGTCGGCTAGATAGCCGAGGCAAAGACAAACGACACATAGGCTGAAGATACAGACATAGCACCTTCGGCAGACGGCACCGAGCAAGACATCTGAGACGGGAATTTGTAACACAAAACACTGCGCCAGGGAATTTAAAGGCCCGGCGCCAAAAAAGCACCTTGATCAGGCAAGGTGCATCCAGATATCAGAAGTTTTCATCACTATCGCTTACCCTTTTCATTGCTACATCACTTCATTCGGGACGCTTTGATTCAAGCAGCGCACGAAAGTCATCATTGCTCTTCTTGGGCGGAGCACTTTCCGTGCGGCCTTGATCGGAAGAGGTATCCATTTCGTCCTTGTTAGAGGAGTTTTGGTTGGAAAGGGGCTGGGACGGAGCACCCGTCGTCCGTTTCAAGCCCAGCCCTCCTCGACGGCCCCCACGAGACCCAGGCTGCTGAGGTCGCTTGATGGGGCCTGCAGGCTGGAGAGAAGGTTTCGGCTTCTCCGGTTTGAGTGAGGTGATACGATCCGTCTTCTTCTCTGCTTGCATTTGTTTCATCTCCTCGACGCTGCCGATGTGAAGCGGGCGCCCGGGCGCGATCTCTTTCCCTTCGAGGGCAAGGGACGCTTTACCCGCATCGTGCACGTCGACATACTCGACGATCGCGCCTTGATGATCCGGTCGAAGAACAATCTTGACTAGCCGTCCAAAGGGCTCAACCAGAGCGCGAACACGAGCATCATTGACAGTATCCGGTATATTCATCAGGGCGAGAGTGCGTTCAGATCGTCCACCAATAGTCTCTACCGGCCGAGGGCCGCCGCCGTTAGTCTCTGGGGGAGGAGAGGCTGACGACGCGGACGCAACCTGAGAGATGATCGTGCTGGCAATGCGCTTGGCTCCAGTGTTGCCACTCAAGCTCACTGTGATCTGACGCTTTCCAAGTGTCTCTTGGTCCATGACGAGTGCGGCCTCAGCTTCCTCCTGTATCCTTGATTAGCATCTACTTTGCGACAAGTTTCGATGGTAAGTGGTAAATGCTTACCTTAGTTGAGTACGCCACGAAGAAATACCCACGGTGAGAGCCGTCGGCATTGAGTGGCAGATGAAGATTCTCAATGGACCCAAATTTAGAAAATGCGTCCCGAGCATCAGCCTCCCCTAGCTTCCAGTCAAAACCTTTGCAAAAAAGCTCACGGCCCTCATGCATCGCCCCACTCCGCTTCTCTTTCTGGCTCGGATCGGATATCTTGACCACGAGTCTGTGGCCTTTGTCGATTTCTAGCCCATTCAGCTCGGTTGCGTGGTGGGCCATGCTCGCAGTAGCGAATTGGACATAGCAGAAGCGACGTTTGGTTTGGAACTTGAGCGACGGGAAGCGAACATCAACTACAGTGCCATATTTGTGGAAGAGATTGCGTATGACATTCTCGTCTGCGGTTGGGGGGAAATTGGTCACCCACAGTGTAGATCCCGACTCAATAGTGACTTCAATTGTGTTCCCATTGAAAGATTTCTGATCACGCGTCAGAGCTGCAAGAGCCTCGTCTTTTGTCTCAAACTCGATCAATGCACACTCGGTATTACCGTCCGGTCCGGAAAGCATCTTCACGCTGTTGATGGTGCCGACATGGCGAAAAAATTGACGCAAGTTATGCTCACTGCTTCCCTTGGGCAGATTCTTGACCACGACCGTGGCATGCTCCCGGTCGCGAGCTGGAAGCTCTGTATCGACAACACCTTGTTCCGTTGATTCAGCATCGGCGCGCACTTTCTTGAAGGTAGGCTGCCCATTAGCGTCTAGCTCGTCACCACGTTTACGCTTCTCAGAAGAAGACGCAGCTTCGGCGGCAGCAGCGGCCTCCATTTGCTGTTGCTGCTCCAACTGCTGCTGTTGTTGCACAGCAGCGACTTCGAGTGCCTCGCGTTCGCGACGAGCTGTGGCAGCACGCATCGCTTTCCTGGTTTCTACCACGGCAAGCTGTAGTTCGTATGCATCTTCGTAGTCCTCGCAGTGAGCAATGTACGTCTGCGCGAGCTTCTCGGGCCAGTCGAGGTCTTCGCGCTTGATGGCCTGTTTCAAAACAGCAGTCGCAAAGCTGGGATTCGGCGGGCGTCTAGTAGCGTCACTGGTAGCATCACCTTGAGCACAGATGTTGCTCCAGCAAAGAAGTTCCCAGTTGTAATAGGTAAGCCAGAATTCGTAGCTATTGCCGCGCCGGGGCACAAGATTCTTGAAGGTCTCGCGAGCATTGTCCCAGCTGCCGCTTTCGCTGAAAAAGCGAATGTAGATACGCTCCAAGCGGAAATGAGGGTCGCCCTGGTATGAGCGACCATACTTCTTCTCGCCGAGTTCTTGCACACTCTCAATCGCGGACCGAATACCCACTTCAGCGACGTCTAACTCCTCATCGGTGGAGTCGGAAAGGAAGGCACGCCGTCTAAGGTAGCTACACCAGGTTGTGTGAACCTTCAAGACCTCTTCCATGCCGCCGGCGTCTAGAAGTCCAGTGCTTGTCGCCCGGTGTTTGATACCGGAGGTCTTGGAGAAAGACTGTCCCTCTCGCTCTGAGCTCAGCAAGTACTGGGACCAAAGATTGCCAGACCAAGGACAGTGGCGGGTAGCTCTGTCGAGGGTAGAGATTGTCGTAGTAGAAGCATGTCCGTGCATAGATTCACCGATCAGGAACATGATGTAGTCCTCCCACAAGGACACATCGGTAGGGAAACGGAGAACAGCGCGCTGGAAGACAGCATTAACGAGGTCGAAGTGAAATTCACGACGCCTGCGATTACGACTCAGTTCCCAGTCAATGTACTCGCGGTACAGGCTCCACTCCAAAGCCTTATCGCCGGCCTCCTGCGCCTTGTTTAATCGGTGCTCGAATTCTTCGCGTGCAGCATAGAAATTTTTGGAAGCAGACGCTTGGCCAACGGCTTCTGACATGATCTCTTCGTAGTTCGTCTCGAAGTAGGCCGAGACGAAGGCAGAAAAGCTCTGGAAGGTCTGCTCCCAGGTCGCATGGGGTGTTTTCAATCGCAATTCAAACAATTTGCGAAGGTGATTGATCTTTTCTTGGGACGGGGATCGATTGATATCTTGACCCAGAAGATCCAGAAAGCGATCCCACACAAGATGACTATTGTTAATCCGCCACTGTGTAGCCTCTGCTGCTCGCTGCCATACATCTAGCACCGTTTGCCATGTGAAAACCTCGCGTCCGACAGCTCGGTCTTCATCAGTCCACTGTCCAGCACTCTGCTCCCCATTTGCGGCACTGAACAAGTACAAGACCCATTCACCGTAGATATGCCAGAGCCTGGTACAGCCAAACTCTTCCTCAACTGAGCGTTGACACAATTCCATTACAGAAGTCCGTTCGTCGACTGTGCTGGCAAGCATACTCTCGTCTTGAATCCATTCAGCCCAAAGATCCTCTCCCATGGCGAAAAGCTTGTCCATCTCCTCCCGAGCAGTTCTCAGGTCTTTTAGGAGATCGTACTGACGTGGATCACCGTGTAGTTCAGGATTGTTGGGGGGATACACATGGTTCACGAATCCCGCATGAAGAAGACCGATGAATTTGACATGTGCTTCGTAGGTGTGAGGATTTTCTTGAATCTTGTTGAACAATTCAGTCGCCAAGACCTGTGAATCGGGGTCCAACGAGGTTTCAGCGTAATTCCTTTGCGCGGTCTCACGGGGACCATCCGCCATTGCCAAGTCGAACGAAGTGCGAGGGGTTGGAGTATTATGGTTGATCTGGTTAACATGAGGGTGAATCGTAGACGGAGAGAGCTGACTCTGATGGAAATCTGTGGTCCTCATCATGTTTGCGGCGTTTTGACGGCCAGTACGTTGAGACTGATGGGCGTGGCGTGCACGTTGGTGCTTTTTTTCTCTCTGGTGTGGCTGCCGTGGCTGATGATGCTGCATAGACGCCAGATCCGCTAGAGTGTCCATCCCGGTGGGCAATTGCCTCCCGGGCGCCATATCGGCAGCTGGTGAAGCTCCATTTCCAGCGGCGCTCGCGTTGGGACCCGAAGCAGTGACCGAGTTGGAAGTCTCAGGGGGACCTTTTTGGACAAGGACTTGCTTCGCAAGTGGCGAGGATGTCTTGTTCTTCCGACCAGGACCCGGGCGCGCGCGCTGGACCTGTTTGTGAGAAGGTGGCCCCGCAGCAGGCGTTGGAGCACCAGACGATGAAGGACCGACACTGGGTGTTGAAGCAGAAGTTTTTGAGTTGGAATCGTGGGAAAGCAAGGAGTTGATATCCATGGTTGTCCTACTAGAGGCGCGGATACGCACGACACACCGTCAAGAGTAAGCCTCGGGTGATATTTCTTGAGACTCAAAGAGAACGAATCTCCAATCGGTGTGAAATCTGAAGGTAGCCGGTTATATTATCCGCTTAGAGCAGGTCGAAAATCATTTCCATTCCCTCACCGGCGACGGCTTGTACGATTCGAATCTCGACTCGACAGGCGGAGTACCAGGTACGAGGACAGAAATTAGCAGGCGCAAGCTTCCTGCGCAAGCTTTGCGAAGATCGGCGGTTGAATTTGGGGTAAATATCGCCTCGAAGGTAGTCTGGTTGCAGGGCGACGAACAATGAGTGCGAGCAGCGGCTGGTGCAATGGTCGCGAGGGCGCGCTAGATCGATGACCAGAACCTGGCGGAGTAGTCGACCTGAGCGCCAAAGTGACGAGAAGCGGAAAGCGAATATGAGAAGATTCCCTGAAAGAACAGCTGCTCAGGGACGGAAGGAAAAGGAGGCCTGCAGACGGAGAAAGGGAAGGCTTCCGAAGAGCGTGCCAAAGGAGGGAGGAGGAAGAGGAGGAGAGTGGAAGGGCCTGAACGAGGAAGGATGAGGCTAGTGGATCTCTACTGTGGAGATGACGGTATGGGAGAAATGTTCAACAGCTCATGGGGACAGAGTGAACACGGAAAGTGTGAGAAGAGTCTACAAACTTGATGTCTTCGCCTCTCTTTCAGCTGATATTAATTTGTTTTTACCATTAAATGATCTCCGTGTGTGTGAAATACAAGACAACACCGTATTATCTTGACAATCACGTTGCGACTAATCCATCGCTTTTGAGAGAGGGCCTGAGGCAATTACGGTTGGCGATCTGGGCCAGCCGCGCAGTAATTGCAGTTCACCTTTTTTCCGCACGCCGATGCCGAGCTCGACAATCTTTTGAGATCGACGTCTTACCCTATGTCTGCAATGGGTGCTGTATCGCCCTATGGGCAGATGGTCCGGAGCGGTATGATTCTCAGCAGCTTTCCAAACTCACTCCGCTCCAAAATGTCTTGTCCTAATACCATTCTCAGTAGCCCGATCTCATCTGTTTTACGCTCCCCGACGAAACTTCACCTCCACTATTGTTTGCGAAGCACAAAACGACAATGGCAATACGAACTCCAACAAGAAGAAGTCAGGCTTTCTTTCGTCCGTGAAGGATTGGGTTCTTGGTGAATCGAAGCCCAAAGCCGCTTTCACGCCAATGGCTCCGAAGCGCGAGGAAGGAGGTCTGGGCGCGAGCTCCATTTTCGCCGACGACGTGGGTCAAACATCTGGCCCCAAACCCAGCAAGCAGAAGAAGCAGCTCCAAGAACAGCAACCAGGACAAGAGGAAGAGGCCTTACCCTTGGAAATGCGTGACAAGAATCGCATGCAGCTCGCTCTCAACCCTAATCCGCAGGCTCAGATGCGATGGGAGAAGAAGATGATCACATCACAAATCCGCAAGCGTGGCCGTGTCTCGAAAGAGGTTCAGATCAAGCGGACGGAGCGCGAATCCTTGTCCAAGTCACATTGGTTCAAGACGTCGGTGAAGAAGCTGGGTCCTTTGGCCAGACAGATTGCGGGTAAGCCTCTCGACGAAGCGATCTTACAGATGCGTTTCAGCAAGAAGAAGGCTGCGAAGGATGTCCTCGGACACCTGGAGCACGCCAAGAACGTTGCCACGGTCCGTGCCGGCATGGGCCTAGGACTTCCTACGGGCACTTCTGCCGAGCCTGTCACCGTTACGCTCAAGTCAGGCGAGCGCAAGAAAATCACCGATCCTACGTCCATCTATGTTCAGCAAGCTTGGGTCAACCGAGGACCCTATGGATTTGGTATGGACCACCGTGCTCGTGGTCAAATCAACCGTCTTCGTCCTCCTACGGCTGGTCTGTCACTCGTGCTCAAGGAGGAGAAGACTCGCATTCGAGAATGGCAGCAGCGTGAGGCTGACGTTCTCCGCAAGCGTAAGGCTCAGCTTTGGACCCAATTGCCAGACCGCAAGATCTCTGCGCAGAATCAGTACTACAGTTGGTGAATTTTCTCGTTCTTCCACAAAGTGTGGTGACGTCTGGCGTTTCGTTGTATTACTACAGACTGGGCAGCATCCAGTCTTTTTTTTTCTTTGTTCGCAGTATCTGGCAGGGGTGAAGCTTTTTGCATTCCATGCAGTGGGTCTCGGAGCATCGAAGCTTCATGTACAATATCTATATACAAGTCTCAAGCATTTACTTCAAAATATGATGTCATTTTTTCCAGAGCTTCAATGCCAGCCACCCATGCTCTGTGCCTTTACAACAACTGGTATGACCGCCCCCGTCGCCAGCGGGAACTTGCGATGGCCGATAATTTCGAGAATGCTAGTGATAGCTCCTGAATGCGCCGTCAGGGAAAGAAAGATGGTTTCGTCTGTGAGGAAGACATCGTTCAGTAATTCCAGCAACCGCTTATTTCGCAGTTTATCTGACTCGCGGATTTGCGGATCACAAAGTTCATCTTCTTCGACAAAGCCCGCCTCGAATCGGTAGTGTGGAAATTCTGCTGCGATTGCAGACTTGTTCGAACGGCGGTCACAGGTATGCTCGCCCATCGTTTCGCGGAGAAGCTGTATTGTCGTCAGGCACAATCATCTTCACAGCGTTCTGAATTTGCAAACGCCTAGTTCAGCTCACTCACCTCCTTCACGACGGGCTGAAATGGATCCGTCAAGGGTATCCGCAATCCTTCGAACGTCACCGCCGCTGTCTGGCAGCATCGATGAAGCGGACTGACATAGTAGGATTGGGGCGGGGGCATGCCAGTGGCGATCTGCTTCGCCCAAGTATCATGAGCAAATTGTGCTTGGGCGATTCCCACAGCTGTCAAATGGGCATCGACCCAAGTACCATGCTCGTCTCCGTCAAGGAGAGACCAGTACTCCTATTCATGGAAATCATTAGTGTTTAGCCCTGCTGCCTGCAGGAACATCTGTCCCTTTTCCCTCGCCTAGATGTAAGATGTTCCACGTACATCCCAGGCTTTTGTTCCATAACGCCGCTCAGCAACATTGTGAACTCCTTCGCCATGGCGTCCCAGAAAGAGCACCTTGTACGAAGTCCCCTCATCTGCGTTTGTGTTCAGATGCACAATATGCCGCGCAAATCGGTCCCATTGGGTTCTGTCTTTGGAACCAGCGGTGTCGTTCTCATAGCTTCGGGGAATTAATCCAAAGTTGGTGCTTGACTATATTTCATTTAATTTAGTCTCCAGAACCGAGGATCCAGCAATGATCAACGTAGGATGTCATACATAATCAAAGGTGTCTGGATCCGTGGTAGGCTCGTCTTGAAGGAAGAAGCCCGGGACAGTGCGGAATGAAAATGGTTGCGAGACCATCTTCGGTTCAGCGCAAAGTCCAATTGCAAATAAACAAAGATATATGACCTTCGCGTCTTGGCTCCTTCTATGTCAATGTACAGTAATGTTGGATATTGGGGGGTTGGGTCGTCATCCCCTTTGAGTGCCAGCCCTGAGCCCGTCAACACGTCCTTGGAAGACGCCCCGAAGTGGGGCAACACCTGCAGCGACTGGTCCCATTCTGCTCGCTGCGAACTGAAGGTGATTTAAGTTGCGGTATGGTAGTCGGCAGATGCATTTGGCAACGAACATAATTCTACGAGGCTACTAGGTAGGTAACGGGCTAATTTTAAAGAGACTACTGCCTCAGCAGAACCGTCAGAAAGATCATGGAAAAGATCTCTCCAGAGAACCCTGAAGACTACTAAGTAGCATGCTGGAGCCCGGTACGATTGGTTTTTGGCGAGGAGAGAGCCCGGCACCATTGATTCCAAGGCATGAGCGGCCAGCTAGTTGAGTAAGGCCTGGGAGAAAATGAAAGTAATACGGAAATAAAGTTGACGGGCGTGAATGGATTGTCTTTGTTTTCAAATCTAGATATGTCTGATAGTAACTCATGGCTGTCTCTAGATTTCTTCAGATGGAAGACTCCAATGTATGACCAAAGATCAGCGGTACCCAGGTTGGCATACATTGAGATGCGCTGCACCAGAGAGACAATCTCACACACTTCGTATCGACGACTTTTGAGTTCAACAACGTAGCCTTGAGGACACAAGTTGAACCATTCTCACAGCGCCTTCTGGTCACTGAGAGTATGTAACGAAGTCCTACACTCGCGAAATGTAGAGGCTTCTTCTGATAGCCATGATGTGGCTGCCCATGAACGACATGAAGCGGCCAACAATTACTTCAGGCCAGTGAGCCGCAGATACAGTCGACGACCCAATACCAGCAACTGCGGATAAGGTGCTCGCCAAAAAGCCACCCATTTGGGTAGACACTGCTTGGGCAAGACCGTGGAGCTGTTCCGACTGAGGTCTTGCGGGCTGGCGAAGCTTGTTTGCGCCAACGGACAGACTGGTTTCTTGCAGAAACCTTCCCATCGATGACTCCGCGCCGTCGAAGAAAGCTCTGCCTGACGTGCGAGCTGCATCTCTGGCTTGGTCCAGACGACGGTTTGCAGGTCTCCCACGGGTTTCCGTGCGCCGGCTGACGGCCGGCGAGCTCTGAGAAGCTTGTGGCCGAGATGACTCCAGCCGTATATCAGACGCGCTGACGCCAGCCCGAGGCGTATCCAGTGGTTCTCTTGGCCGCCGGACAGCCAGACTTGGAGTAAACGTGAGGCTGCGTCGAGCAAGGTCGCTGTGGGTGCGTCCAATTGATGGAATTGCAATTTCGGTCGCAGCGGAGAGCCCAGTGAGGCGTAGGCGCAGTGCCGTTTGCATAAGTGCCCGTCGATCCACACCGTCGGTGTGCTGAGATGTTGTTGGCGAAACCTTGCAAGGTTTGTTCGGGGACGCGATCCTTGCATTCGCTTGTACTGAGCCATTTGAGGCGTGGTGCATGCTCGGCTGGGCGCTGCCTCCAGGAACCGAAGCTGACAAAGAGTTAGTAATGGCTTCACCTGAATGTAATATCCGATAAAGTGCCGCAAAGGTACTTACCACTTTGCTTGACGGGGACGAAAGCCGCAGATCCAGCTTGCTGAGCATCGTGTCTTGTCGACCGACCATTGTTCTGTTTTGTGTGAGATCCAGAGACCAATGGTAGTCCAGCCGTATTCGCAGATGACGATAAGCCAAACACACGGAACTGTGGTCTGTCTCCGGGAACTGCATGTACGCGCTTCACGGCAAGGCGAGTGGGCGACATCGCAACACCTGAGCCACCCATTCTCTCGTGACTCGTGTTGTCGCGAGGTAGATCGGGCATCGAGCTTGGTTGTACTCTGCTCAGGCCTGGGAGTGAGGGTCGCGCTAATTGCCTCTCATGACCAGGCTGGTCAGAGACACGTAGATCTGCATGAACCAGTGATGCCTGCGATGGCTGTTGAGGCGGCTGCCTGTATGAAGTGTCCAGTGGAACGTTATTGACACCCAAGTGAACTGCGGCCTTTTCCAGACAATTGCACTAATTCGCTGTCAGCGTTTCTGTGAGGGAGAGGAGCAAGATCTGGCGCTCTGGCTCCGGCGTATAAGTCACTTACTCGCTTGTGCTGCTTCTTATGCTTCTCACATGCCCCGTACTTACGGGCCTTGATGTAGTTCTCCTTCTGTGCTTGAGAACGAGGCTTCTGCTTCTTGGGCAGGTTGGCCGCGGCGTTCATGTTGAGGTCGAGGACCATCTCAATGCCTCCTGCACCAGCCGCCTGGGGTGGAGCGGAGACAGAGGGAGTCTTGGGGCTAGCGCTGGCGCTGGCGGACTGGGGGGAAGTGCTTCCGCGAGCATAGTCAGACCACATTGGGGAGGAGAAGCTGGTGTTGGAATCCGAGTACAACTCCAGGTCCCTGGCGGCTGCATCGCACAACCGCTGCAGGTGCAGTTCGATGCCTGCTTCACGCCGCTTCTCTTTCATAGAAGCGGTGCTCTGGTCGGCAGCGGCCTGCGCCTCGACTATTTGTCGGAAGTCCCACTGCGAACCATATGGGGAGTAGCTGTAGAGAGCGCTGTTGTCCATGGGCACGTTGATGTCGGTAATCATGCTCATCTCTGGGGACAGGCTCGCAAAGAAGCTCTCTTGGGACATATCAAGGTCGATCATCTCGGAGAATGCGGATTGACTGAAGTCCAAGGGCTCAGCGGCCCACATCTCACTGTCCTGAGACAAGACCAAGTCTGGAGAGGTCGCATTGGTTGCAGCCAGGGCGGAGGACTCGTCGCCATAAGCTGCGGGCAGGTTCAGGAACTGATCAAAGTCGACCCACTCCTCCAGCTGGGCCGGGCCGTCCAGAAAGAAACCCTGGTCCGAGATAGATGCCATTATATACCGAGTGCAGAGAGATTGATTGGTTTGAGGGATGTAGAAGATCGGGGGAGGGGATAGGAGACTCAGATGGAAAAGAGCGTCGGGGAGTCTCAAGAGGTGATTAGGGATGTGATTGAGAGGAAAGCAATCGGAGGAGCTTTGACTCGAACAAGCCGATTGATTCGACAATTACCAGGTAATATCTCAAGGTAGAGAAGAGTTGGGGAAAATAAAGAAGGAACCTTAGGACTGAGGCAGAGGGGATGGTGAGTCTGTTGTATACTAATTTTCCAGGCTGCGCTGTAGGGGAGTTGGCCTGCCAGAGGTGGCCGTCCGCGCAGGACAACCCTTGAACCCACTCACCCGGCCTCCACTTCACGCAGCGGACCAGCGCGCAGTCTATTCCTCTTCGGGGTCCCCGACTTTGGCTAAACTGCTTTGGGACCCCGACACTGCCCACTCATTCGCGCCGTGATGTCGCATGGAGAGAAAATGGATCCCACGGGCTGACCCTGTCACCCTGGTTCAGCCTCTGTTGACTCATTCTTATCCCCCGATTCCATCAAGATGTGTTTGGAGAGTGATCCACCTGCATGTAGGCCTCATATTTCTCATACTCAGTGAGCTATGTACAATTGTACATTATAGTTGTCAATGTACAGTAACTAAGTTACCGCATGACCGTACGAAGTTCTTTGCAGCCGTTGCATCTGAATTAAGGGGAGTGGCTGAACCTCGGTGCAGAACTTGGTCGAGCGAGGGTATTGTGACGAGGTGCGTTGCTTGAACATAGCCATGGCCCATATCGACCGAATCTGTGGTCACAGCGCGGCACAGCCTCTAGTCACTAGAATAGACCGGCGCCGGCATCGATCCTGCATGGAAAAGTGAGGGAGATGCTCACCGCTTTCAACACCCGTCCTCGGTCCATCAGCGTCAATTGTATCATCAAGGCCACGGCTCATTTCGCGGCCCTTGACATTCATTGGTTTGTCGAAGGATCATTGCGGATGGCCTGCCGCAAAGTCATATTTGCCTTTCCGCGACGATGACAGCCTCTCTTCAGACCTTTAGAGATATATGGTTTGAGTACCTGGGCGGCGGGCGCAGATCTTCTTGTGGGCCAGCTAAGTATGACCAGAGCAACACGCAGAATGGTCGGTACCTTAGTACCGTATGGATCTAAGCAGTGCAATATCATGGAAGACCTCCAGTCCCTTGCTAAGTACCAGGTACTCGCCTGGGTAGGTAAGACACCTAATGGAGAGGGAGAAAGACATTCACGGCCCACACGTGACGGACTCTGAAAAGGACCATCAAGTTTCAACTATTCAGGGACCACACCAGAGCAACGATCCTATCAGGCAAGACATGTTGGAGGCGTAGGCCCATTTTCATCAGTGCGAATTCCATTCTGCCTGATCGTCTCTCTCGTCGAATTCAACTACTGTACTTCTGTCTTTCTTTTCGGTCTTGGCGGTGGACGGACTTGGGATTGGAAGATCATGATTTAGAGTGCTCCGGTGGGTCAACATGCCAGTATCAGAAATCGCCATTTCGACGACCTTTCACTCTCTTGCCTGAAGAGCATTAGGACAGCCTGTCATGTACCCAACCACTGACTTCGAGTCAGCCTGGTTATAGCCGGGTTGTAGTGGTAGGGGATCAATGCGAATTAAGGTTGTGACGACCGTTTCGTGGTGGCTGTGTGCATATTGACCACTAATTGGTGACATTTCCCCTCCACGGGCGAGTTGCACAAGCCCATGTTTGCAAATTTGAGGATTACTGAGATAGATGATATTTGAGACTGATCCTAAATCTTTCGAACAGGAGAACAATTTCTCAATCGGGTAGGGACGGGGACTCGGAAAGGGAGGGCTACAAAGATATCCTTCCAATATTGCAGATTGGCACCAACAGCACCGGCATGGGGTGAGATGATAAAGGCCTCATCACATATCTCTACCAAGATTACTGCTATAATTTTCAGGTACCCACTGAGGTAGTCGGCAACCTCCATTACCTCCATCCATTCCAGCTTACCTGGCAGCAATTGGGTGAGCCTCCATTGAGGTCCGCAGCTGTACAGCCCTGAGTTCAGAGACTGACTGTTCAGTACCAAGTCTTGAATGACACTCGGGCCATCGGCGCCATTGGTGCAACTATACGGTCAGCCGAGGTTGTGGCCGGGCTGTATAGCTCTGGATGACTGTGCTATCAAATGACGTAAGGTACCTTATCGAGCGACTCTTCAACTTCAACTGACGGCATTGTCAATCGCTGACCTCAGATCGGGGGAATGCCGGTACCTGTCCGGCGCTCCAGGAGGGGCAAAAGGCAGTGATTGGTATACGGGGATAACATGCACAGATTTTGGACCAATACGTTCGCTTGCAAATGATACTCGTGCTCTGCACCCCAGAGGCAACAAATCTTGCGGATTCAGCAATTGTGGGGAGGGCCAATGGAAGCTTCCCGCGATGCCGGAGCTTATAAATCGAGGTGGGGGGAGGGATCTTGTATGAGCCGAAATGACCTCAAGCTGAACTTAAGATCATCTTTATTTAACTAGACAGCGACGCCCGGTAGACAATCCTTATCCAGTTCAAGTTCTTCTTGAAACTTTGCTCGATTGCCCACTATGTCTCAGCCCAACATCACTCTCTATACCACTCAGACTCCTAATGGAATCAAGATCTCAATTGCCCTCGAAGAGCTAGGGTATGTCTGGCCCCAGGAATTACCTTTCTTGTGCCGTCTCATTGACACCAATGTAGATTGCCCTACAAAGTTGAGAAGATCGACATTTCCAAAAACACACAGAAAGAGGAGTATGTGTCCGACCTGAGGGAGTGGTTGACAATTGCTACATATATAAAGGCAACTAAACTGCGGTGCGAGTCGTTATGACTGACATTGTTTCTAGTTGGTTCCTCGAGATCAACCCCAATGGCCGTATTCCCGCGTTGACCGACACCTTCAGTGATGGTCAAACCATTCGCCTCTTCGAGTCTGGCAGCATTCTGCAATACTTGGTCGAGCGATACGATCCCGACCATAAAATCTCTTATCCCGCTGGCACTCGCGAATACTATGAAACCAACAACTGGCTGTTCTTCCAGAATGCGGGCGTGGGACCTATGCAGGGCCAAGCAAATCACTTTGGGCGCTATGCCCCTGAGCGCATCGAGTATGGTGTTAACCGTTACGTGAACGAGACCCGTCGCCTGTACAGAGTCCTCGATGACCATCTGGCCAAGTCAAAGTCCGGCTATCTGGTTGGTGACCGTGCCACGATTGCCGATATTTCTCATTGGGGCTGGGTGGCCGCTGCGGGGTGGGCTGGTGTTGACATTGAGGAGTTCCCAAACCTGAAGGCGTGGGAAGAGCGCATGGCTGCACGCCCGGCTCTTGAGAAGGGCCGCCATGTTCCTAGTCCCCACACCATCAAAGAGCTGCTGAAGGATAAGGCAGCGGTGGAGAAGAGTGCTGCGCAAGCTAGAGAGTGGGTCCAAGCGGGTATGAAGGCGGACGCGAAGAACAAGATCTAAAGCACGATTTAGTATCGATGCTCGTGGGAAAATTGATGATCAGTGAAATTTGACCTGGCGTGAGAGAACAGCCTGGACCCAAGTCCCAGTGTCTATAAGGGGGGGAGAATTCAAATTCAAATTATTGTAGCCGCCTGGAACCAGGGGCAGCCTTGACTGAGAGGTTTCAATTTACCTCCACCACAGCCTGACCGCCTGACCGTAATCACGTGTAGATACCGATAAATCACGTGTAGATATTGCCACATTTGCAGGCGGCTCACCCTTACTATTTCTCTTGCTTTCAGCTGCGTAGGACAACTACCATCCCTCACTTCCCCACGTTTGGACTGAGAAGATGGCGTGGCGCAACCAAGGCATTACCGGTTCCAACAACATCCCCCTGGGGCGCCGTCGCTTCGCAGGTGAGGAAGAGGAGGAGAGTCGTACTGCCTCACCTTCCTCTGTTCCTGATGGTGCGAAGCGTGGGCGCAGTCCCGTTCGAGGTAAGTACCTTTCCATGACGCGCAAGAACGTCGCATTTACTGATCAATTATCTTCACCATTAGCTGAACCTGCCGAAGATGGAGTGAAGCGTCGCAAGAAGCGCAACCGCTGGGGCGATCAGCAGGAGAACAAAGCCGCTGGTCTGATGGGCTTGCCCACAATGATCATGGCCAACTTCACTAGCGAGCAGCTCGAAGCGTACACCCTGCACTTGCGTATCGAGGAGATCAGCCAGAAGCTGCGGATAAACGATGTGGTTCCTGCTGACGGTGATCGGTAAGTGCTCCGTCCCCCTTCATCGATGAAGTTCCCTGTCCTGACCGTGCATACAGATCTCCCTCGCCGCCGCCACAGTACGACAACTTTGGTCGCCGTGTAAACACTCGCGAGTATCGCTATCGAAAGCGCCTGGAGGATGAGCGCCACAAGTTGATCGAAAAGGCCATGAAGACCATCCCCAACTACCATCCGCCATCTGATTACAGACGCCCGACTAAGACCCAAGAGAAGGTCTACGTCCCAGTGAATGACTATCCAGAGATTAACTTCAGTATGATAACTAACCCTCTAACTCCTAACCGTACCCCTTTGATGTCTCCTTTGAGTCGTTGCTCGACGCGAGCTGACGAGATCGTTTCCTGGACCTCGTCGGCCCGTTTCTTGCTAACCTCGCGTGCTTGATGATGCACATGACTTGATCTCACTCCCCACATGCAGGATTACTAACACTTAGCTCTTCGCTACTTCTTCACAGTTGGCTTACTCATAGGACCTCGTGGCAATACCCTGAAGAAGATGGAGACAGAGTCCGGCGCCAAGATTGCCATCCGTGGCAAGGGCTCCGTAAAGGAGGGCAAGGGCCGATCTGACGCCGCTCACGCTAGCAACCAGGAAGAAGATCTTCACTGCTTGATCATGGCAGATACCGAGGAAAAGGTGAACAAAGCTAAGAAGCTCGTTCATAATGTCATTGAGACTGTAAGTGCTTCACTCCGTCCCCATCCATATCGTTTTTTTTTCTCAGGCAGATTCTGATGACCCTTAGGCTGCATCCATTCCTGAGGGACAAAACGAACTCAAGCGCAACCAACTTCGTGAACTTGCTGCCCTCAACGGTACACTCCGTGACGACGAGAATCAAGCTTGCCAGAACTGTGAGTATTGGCCCGTCTTTCCTTCGATTTCGCCGAATGATCTCTAACAATTGCAGGCGGTCAAATTGGTCATCGTAAATACGATTGTCCCGAACAGCGCAACTTCACAGCCAATATCATTTGCCGAGTCTGTGGCAATGCAGGCCACATGGCTCGTGACTGTCCCGACCGGCAGAGGGGAAGTGATTGGCGTAATAGCGGTGGCTATGGCGGTGCTCAGCGAAATCCCCGTGCCCTTGGCACTGGCGATGCTGTGGATCGCGAAATGGAGGTAAGTTCTCGCTCACTTCCTACTACATCCTGAGCGATAAGACTTCCAAGCTGACTTCTGCAACTAGCAACTTATGAACGAACTCTCCGGCGGCGCTCCTGGTGAACATCCACCTCGCCGCATCGAAGCTGGTCCTGATCAAGGCGCACCCGCACCTGAGGATCGTGACGCCAAGCCGTGGCAGCGTGGTCCCCCTGCCAGTGATGTCGCGCCGTGGCAGCAGCGCCGTGAACACCGTCCCCGTGACGATTACGGCTCCCGCGATTACGGCTCTCGCGATCACGGCTCTCGCGATCACAGTGGTCCCGCACCCTGGGCTACCCAGAATCGCGGTGCAAACGACTATGGCTATGGCTCTCACAGTGGATATGCCGCGCCTGGCGCTTCTGCGGGCGCTGCTCCTTGGCAGCAACAGCAACAGCCTCCCGCTGGTGGCCCTTCTGCTGCCGTACCTGCTGTACCTGGCTACGGCTATGGAGCTTACCCAGGCTATGCTTATCCCCCAGGCATGGCAGCAGCTCCAGGAATGGGAGCTCCTCCTCCTCCTCCCGGCATGCCTCCAATGGGTGGCTATGCCGCTACTGGCAACCCCCCTCCACCTCCTCCTCCCGGTGATGGCCCTCCTCCTCCACCCCCTAATGACCTGCCTCCCCCACCTCCTCCCCCAGCGTGATCAGCTTACACTGCGACTCGAGTCTTGGGAAATTGATTTACAAAATTCGCGATGACTTGGTTTCTTTCGTTCTACGCAATTCAAAATGTCTGCGGCAAACGGAATCTGCTCATTATGTTCGGTTTCTCTTTCGACCAGCCACGCAACTACTAGATGCACCAATCGAAATGAATTGAAATTCCTGTTCAAGCACGTAGGCGGCATATTATCGATATGATCTTCCGACGATTGTACACTTCAGAAGCTCCTCACGCGGCTGTCAATCTGAAACGATGTACCAGGCAAGCTATGTAATGAATTAGCATAACGTAGGCAGAGCTCTCATTCTACTCCATCTGAATACTTGACGTCAAAGGTTTCTCCAACAAACATGACAATAGTCTACCTGATCTTCGTCGTAGTGTAGTTCGAGATGAACAAACCGCCTATGCTCGCCAGTTTTATCGCAACATTGTGTTTCCTTTCAGCGGTCCTTCCAAAGACTCGCACGGTTCCAGCATGCAGCGTGGGCAGACAGTGGTAAGTACAGCCAGTGACGTCATGTGGCATTTCGTCTGAGAACAACCTCGATATTACTGTATTTACTGTTTAGTGTTTACTGTTCCGCCTTCAGGCCGTTCTCCGCTCCTCGTGGGGCAGCGAATATTATCAGTGCGTTCCGCGACCAATGCACATACTCCCGCATCCTTGGATGGACACGCCGGTAGGATAACAATCTCATCCAGATCGGACATAGAATGGGTGCCTCAGGCTAAAATGACAGTTAAGCTGTTCTTAAAGCTCCACGTCCCCCAGAGTTTTGACTACCCCATTTTCGAGAGCTCCAGGTCAAAACCCAGTGGTCTGTTCCCGCCCTGATTCTGTCACCCAAGAGCCGTTTCGAGGGGAGAGGCTGTGCATTGTGTTTTGACAGCGAAGGACATTGACCCAAGAAATGTCACCTCCATCTGAGGATCTCTCCTTGCCTCTGGGCGCGGCCATGCATCCACCTGCGTCATCAAGCGAGGCGCGTAGACCATCTGGTCAAACACGCCGATTGTCCACTATGCGCTCCGGGAAGTCAGGCGCCGGGCTTTCTTCGCGTCAATCGGCGTCGTCGTTAAATGCGAGAAATTCAATTTACAGTGCGTCTCATCAACATCAGAATGAGCAGCGAAGGCAACAGCAGCTGCTTGAACCTGAGCAGCGTCCTGCTGCCAGATCAGAATCCTCGTCTGAGCCCAAGTGGTGGCGGATTCGCTTCTTCCAGGGCATGAAGAATGATTTGAAGCGTAGGGCTCCGTTCTACTGGAGCGATTGGACTGATGCCTGGGACTATCGTATTGTGCCAGCCACAGTGTACATGTACTTTGCAAAGTATGTTTCCCGGACGCGTCTCTTCTCAATGAAGCAGCCTCAACACTGGGCTTTGGATGACCAGCGCAGAGGTTGATGTCGCTACGCAATGCATTGACGCTCGATGATGACCGGTAAATTGGACCCTCGGAACGCTGACCTTATCAGTATCCTACCTGCTCTGGCCTTCTCACTGGACATGTTTGAGAAGACGAACCAAAGCTTTGGAGTCAATGAAGTCTTGCTCGCATCTGTTCTAGGTGCTGTAGTATTTGCTGTCTTTGCTGCTCAGCCCTTGGTTATTGTAGGCGTCACCGGTGAGTCCTTGAAAGCCAATTGCAGACAAGAAAGCGTGACTGACAAGATGCTAGGTCCGATTACTGTCTTCAATTACACGGTCTATGACATTATCACACCAAGAGGTACTCCTTATTTGGCTTTCATGTGCTGGATCGGCATGTATGTGAAGTCCTCCCTCCTGGTGCACTGAAGATGCTAACTTATTCCGCAGCTGGTCGTTAATAATGCACTGGATTCTTGCCGTCACCAACGCCTGCAATGGCCTGACCTACGTTACACGCTTTTCCTGTGATATTTTCGGGTTTTATGTCGCATTCATTTATTTGCAAAAGGGGATTCAGGTCCTGACTCGTCAATGGGGTCAAGCTGGCGATACTTCAGCGTATCTAGCTATCATGGTGGCGCTTCTGGTCCTGATGGTAGCGTGGATATGTGGAGAGCTTGGCAATAGCAACCTCTTTTCTCGACACGTCCGGAAGTTCCTCGAGGACTATGGCACCCCTTTGACGATCATCTTCTTCACTGGGTTTGTCCATATTGGGCACATGCAAAACGTCAATGTTGCCACCTTACCGACGAGCAAGGCCTTTTTCCCAACCCTTGATCGACCTTGGCTGGTTCACTTCTGGGACATCAATGTCGGCGACATTTTCTTGGCCATCCCATTTGCCTTGCTCTTGACAATCCTCTTCTATTTCGATCATAATGGTACTTCCTGAAATCGCTTTCCCTCCCTTCATTTCAGCCACTAATTTGCGTTTGACAGTTTCGTCCCTCATTGCACAAGGCACCGAGTTTCCTTTGCGGAAGCCCGCAGGCTTTCACTGGGACATCTGGCTGCTGGGACTCACTACATTTGTCGCCGGAATCCTTGGCATCCCCTTTCCCAACGGACTCATTCCTCAAGCGCCATTCCATACAGCTGCTCTCTGCGTGACTCGCCATGTCGCTGACGAAGATGACACGAATAAGGGCAAGGCTATTCGTGTAACGGACCACGTTGTCGAACAGCGTGTGAGTAATCTCGCGCAGGGTCTGCTGACGCTAGGAACAATGACTGGTCCACTTCTCATTGTGCTCCATCTCATCCCTCAAGGTGTCATGGCCGGGCTTTTCTTCATCATGGGCGTACAAGCCCTTGAAGGAAATGGAATTACCCAAAAATTGATCTTCTTGGCACAAGATAAGGATTTCACGCCGGGATCGAACCCGCTGAAAAGGCTCGAACGTCGATCAGCTATCTGGGTGTTTGTCTTGATTGAGCTTGTAGGCTTTGGCGCCACCTTTGCTATCACTCAGACTATCGCTGCTATTGGGTTCCCGGTGATCATTCTTCTGCTGATCCCGGTACGGTCATTCCTGTTCCCAATGTGGTTCTCCCGAGAGGAGCTGGAAGTGTTGGATGCTCCCACGGCCAGTCCATTTACTATGGAAAGTGTCGGTGGAACCCATGGCTTGGCAGAATTGCACGACGATCTGGCAGCTACAGGTGGAGATGCTGTCCAAGCCCCATCAGCTGGCAATGATGGGGTTCTCGGCGGTCGCCGAGATTCTTCCTCTGACTCTGTGGTTGATGCCGATGATCTGGAACGAGGAGAGGCTTACGAGCTTCAGTCTCATATCCATCGGCGTAGCAGCTACAGTCAGGTCAAATAACTGGTGGAGGTCATGACAAGCAGGGCCCGAAGCCCTTACGCGGGACGCAGCAATACTTTCGGGGCATATGATCGCTGGACCGTACATACATGTAAATGGAGACTGTATCTCAAGGAAGTTCCCATGAGTCTACAGTTCATATTTAGTCTAGTTCCATTCATAATTTACCGCACAAATCATTGCGCATTTTGCACTAGAACAACAACTTCACATGTTGTGCTGCTCTTGCGGTCAGCACTCAGCACTCAGCAGTAGAATGATGGCTTGAGGCCTTAGGCTTGAGGCCGAAACATACTTACCGCTATCCGGACCGCATGAGGATAACTTTTTCTGCCGCAAATTTATTTTGTGACATCGAGACCAAACGGCTGCAAGCAAGAATGGCGCGGTCTAACAGTGACTCGCAGTCCGAGGGCGGTTATAGCTCGGATCGCTCAGATACCGAGAGACGTGAGATCGAAGATCGCGCACCCAAGCGACGTCGTCTCTCCGAACAGGACGAAGACGATGACTTTACCGCGCCGGCGCCGCTCCCCACACTTTCCCGAATCAAAAAGAAAGATGAGGTTCAAAATTCCGAACCTGCAAGGGAAGAAGAGCCTGTGACTATCCGTGAGGCTCTTGAGATAGGTCTTCGAGCAGAAGCATCGACATTTGGCGCTCTGAATGTGTCACCATGGCTCGTGGGATCTTTAACGACGATGGCAATCCGACGACCGACTGCTATCCAGAAGGCTTGTATTCCGGAAATTCTTAAGGGTCGGGATTGTATTGGTGGTAGCCGAACTGGTTCAGGAAAGACCATGGCATTTGCTGTTCCTATCATTCAGAAGTGGGCTCAAGATCCGTTTGGTGTATTTGCTGTGGTTTTGACGCCGACGAGGTATGTTTTCCAGCAGTCGCGCAGGCTTGCGTCGTTGCGATGGATCCATGTTTACTGACTGCTGTGATTCCACGATCTGTAGAGAGTTGGCGCTTCAGATCTTTGAACAGTTCAAAGCCATTTCGGCACCCCAGAGCATGAAACCGATCCTCATCACTGGAGGTACCGATATGCGTCAGCAAGCCATCGAGCTTGCTTCGCGGCCACATGTCGTCATTGCAACCCCCGGTCGACTGGCGGATCATATCAAGTCATCTGGACAAGACACGATCGCTGGTCTGCGTCGGGTGAAGATGGTGGTACTCGATGAGGCCGACCGACTGCTCGCCAGTGGACAAGGCAGCATGCTTCCCGACGTGGAGACCTGTCTGTCAGCTGTGCCTCCTTCATCCGAACGTCAAACTCTCCTCTTCACAGCCACTTTGACAGCCGAAGTCCGCGCATTGAAATCATTGCCTCGCTCTGCGGATAAGCCCCCCGTCTTTGTAACGGAGATTTCGACCGAAAACCAAGGCAGCATTCCACCCACCCTCAAACAGACATATCTTAAAGTGCCCATGACGCATCGAGAGGCGTTCCTACATGCCTTGATATCCACCGAACAAAATATTTCCCGACCTGCCATTATCTTCTGCAACCACACCAAAACCGCGGACTTGCTCGAGCGTACCCTGCGTCGTCTCGGGCACCGCGCTACTTCTCTCCACAGTTTACTCCCTCAATCCGAGCGAACCTCGAACCTGGCTCGCTTCCGCGCGGCCGCCGCCCGTATTCTCGTAGCCACGGACGTTGCATCCCGTGGTCTGGATATTCCCATCGTCAGCTTGGTTATCAACTTTGACGTGCCTCGCAACCCCGATGACTATGTTCACCGTGTGGGTCGTACAGCTCGTGCGGGACGAACTGGTGAAGCAGTGACCTTGGTAGGACAACGTGATGTGGAGCTTGTGCTTGCTATTGAGAAGCGCGTGGGCCGAGAGATGGTCGAGTGGACCGAGGAAGATGTCAACCTCGAGAGTCGGGTGACGAGAACCACGATGCTCAAGGATGTAGGCTCGGCCAAGCGTGAAGCTGCCGGTGAAATCGAAGAGGGTCGTGACGTTCTGGGTCGCAAGCGCAACAAGTTGAAGAAGGTCCGGTGATTATGAGATCTGCGGCGCTGGCATCATTTTGTGCATAAGTCATCATATAAGTTTTCAGGTTGTTTAGTGGATACCAAATCTCGAAGTATACTCGCATTTTCTGAGCCCTTATCTGTGATCGTTCTTGTATTCAATTGTCCCTCCAGTCCAGGTCTTTTCGCTCTGTACTAAGCTAACACATGCCGCCAGAGCAAGATCTTTCCTCACTATTCCAACCTAAGGTAGGTCACACTTAAATTGTCGAAAGTCTCTGGATAGATTTAGTTTTCCATTTGCGTTGAGCGGGCCGAAGAATATATAGTGAAGAGTCTATGCCCAAACACGCGACCAGTTACCTAGACTTTTCGCCCTTTCCATTCTGGGTACCTGAGTTGTACCCAACGTTGATCGACTGGTATTCTTGTTTTCAGACTTCAGCGGTCAACTTCCTCGAGAGTCAAAGAACAGGCACGGATTGCTTTTCTTCAATTAAGAAATATGAAGAGGTCGGTCTGAAAGGGTGGAGACGTGAACGCGTGCTCAACACGACCAGGTGGATCATTCTCCCTTCCAAGGTTGTCGTCTGTGCAGCTCCAGCTACAGCAATATACGGAGTTAGCAATACGACTAGCCCATCTAGACCCATTTACAATGCTGAATAGAGACGGACTGTGGATCAAAACGAACTGCAATACATAATTACATAGACACAGTGACATACACAGCAAGTGAGGGCATCAATGCAAACTGGAAGTATTTGATGTATTCCAGTCCTCCTAAACATACCACCTTACCCGACTCGGGTATCGAGCTCGGACTCTATACGCGATTGACGCGACCGCTGCTAGTACTTTTGGGACAACATCTTTGCGCCTTTGTTGGAACTTCTTCTTAGCACTTTCCAACAAGATTCTTCTCCTCCTCCAGATTAATTCCCTGTGCCACCTTCGACTTGCTATCAGTGCGTTTCTCACAAGACTCACTGGTTGTTACCATCAACAACAACACTGCCTGAACTCGATTGTTCACTGGAGTATCGCGCTCCCCTCAGTTCCCTCCAGCCCGCCTCTTCCCCGCGCGGCCGGTCTTTTTCCTCCGCTCTTCTCGCGACTTTCCCCAACACGTCTCGTGTGTACACACTTTGTCTGTCTTTTCCTCCCACGCGTCAAAGCTGACACCAATTCAGTCCTCACCGTGTCAAAGACCTCGAAGAATGCAGACTGTCACCATGCAATTCTCCCCAATCAAAGAGGGCCGCCGAATCCTCGGCGACAGAGACTCCAACGCGTGTCTGTCCCCCGCGCATCACAGCAAATCGGCCCTGGGGGGATTCAGTACACCAGTCAAACGAACTCTCTTCACAAACGTCTCGCCCAAGAAGCTTCTTCCCTCTCCAATCTTTGCGGGTCAAAAGCGAACGAGAGAGCAATTGGACGAGGAAGATGTCAACGCGCCACGTGAGCGTCGCGTGGAGGACTCTCCCTCCACACTCAAGAATGAGAGCCAACGGGTAAGTCCTCCTCTGGGTGTCGACGCCCCAGGAATGTCAAAATTGAATCCAAGAGTGAGATATGCTAACAGCCATTATCGCGTACCAGCCCGTCGTCGACTGCAAAGAAACAGAAGACCCTATTCCAAATTCAACATCACAACCTGAACACGAGGAACCACAAGAAGACAATATAACCACATTGCACAGCGCGTCACACAAAATACATGCCCAAACAAGTCCCATTCCCGAGAATCCCGATGCTCGAAGGATCTTCATTCAAACAGTATGCAGGGCCGTGCCATGTCGATCCACTTGTTGAAGAACGTACCTCCGGCTAACATCTCACTCTCTCGAATGAATAGAAAGCGGCACTCCTGCGCAAAAAACTGCAGTCTGCCATGCGCAACAACGCTGATAACCACATTGACCGTCGTGTCTCGGATCTGGAAGAGCACAGACGTAAAGTCCCCCGAATCTCCATGTCCGCCCTCTCCTTCTCATCGCCAGCCGTTATGGTTCGACATACATACACCCCTTCTCAATTGAAGACGCCACGCATTGGCTCCGACCCACAGGCTCATCTGGACTCCACACCGTGTCAGCAAACGCCCGATCTTCCTCAACCACCTTCGTCAATCATTCATGACGCGGTGTACCATAACCAAGGTCACCAGACACCACCCCACGGGCTGGGGTCGCCCATGCAGCTCAGCAGTCCACCCGCGACCGTCGTCCGCCATACACGGACGCGAGAGAAGGCAGATGGAGGAGATTCCGAGAAAGAGACAACCTCCCATGATCCGTGCTCACCGTCCCAACGGGGAGATGCGGTTGATGGACTGCTCAAATTGATGAGTACGTCAGATTAAGGATCGACAGTCCCATTGGCAGTGGAGCATGCTGTCGTGAGGCGTCTTTGACGGTCCTCTTCTGCCATATCCCAAGAGCTTCTGTCCATTTACCCATACCTGACTCATGACAAAGTCCATAGTCCGATGCACTTTCTGTCCAATCTCATGCGATGGTCAAGAAGTATCACGCAACAACTAGTGAATGATCTTCCTGATGGCCCTGCTTGTCTGTCTTGGCGGCGTTCATGATATTTGTTCATTCTCACCCTTTCCTTTATTGCACATATCCCTTGCTGGTCGGTTTGCATTCAATGATACCAGTTGTGTTCATTGGGGAGTTGAAGTATTCAGTGCAGGGTCAATCTCGATAGCCAGATTGGTGTAACCATCTCATGCTTATACGCGGGTCTTGTCTTCTCTCACATATATTGTTGACCCGTCTGGCGAAGTGAGGTTGCAAGCATTTCATGATTATGTGTACTACGGCCGATCAAGAGCCTCCAGGAAAGAGCGTTCTGTACAGGCCACTGTGTGCATACAGTACATGTGATGGCACATGCCTTGGCGAACAGAATCAGTGTGCTTCTCATAAATAGACCCGCTTCCAGGAATTCAGAGACATTGAGCTGAATGCTCTGAATATCAACATGAACTTATAGTACGAGGCTACAAGCAGTGACCCTACTATCTTGCAGTGTGTACCTGCGTGCCCGAAATGGATCCGCCGTTGTCCGCTCACATACATCGAGTTGTTTATGGACGACCGCCCAGCCTGCAAAAAAATCCTCTTCTCAAGCGTTCTTGAGTTTTTTCTGACGCCAATAGAGATTTCCGGACTGTCGGTCATGGAGTATCAAAATGCCCGCTGTTCCAGGTACTAAAGCTTCTTTGAGGCACGTTAAATTGTCGAGACAAGGGCTCTCCCAAATCGACTCGGATGATATCATACATTCCAGTCGAGCTCACGAATCGAGACCAGTCGGCCCTGAACTATGAGACGCGCACTCTATGGCTGGTAATGCCGAGAAGATCAGGCAGCATAGCACGGGAATCCCCAAGCTCATATATGAGTTGTGGATTTGAACAAATGGTTCGAGTGCACTAAGCGCTCTCTGAACCAGAGAGGCAGCCCATCTGCGGTTCCCCAATCATGCCCTGACTGGGGTCGATCGTTGCGCCGACTCCAGAATAAGACCGGATCGACTCGGTGCTTCATGCAGGCGAGTACCCCGGTTTCCCCGCATTTGGAGGTGCACCAGCTTCGTCTTTTTTTAACTGCCCCATCTTGCTATGCTACTTCCTACTTTCATAGTAGTGCATCATTCCGATCTTGATTCAACCCACTGCTGTTACACATCCTTTATCCGAGTGTCACCACACAAGCTCACCGGTTGAACGTAGAATCCTCCTGTCTGTCTCCGCGTCATCATGCAGCTCTCCCTTGCTGTCGTGACTGCGGCTGTCAGTCAGGCCGTCGTGAGCACAGCTTCGACCCTGACGCCGCCCGTGCTACCGTTGATCGTGCGGAACCCGTATCTCAGCACCTGGTTGGGTGACGCACGAGAGCCACCATGGTCCAAATGGCCCATGTTCTATACAGGAGAGGAGCTTGGTCTCAGTCTGATGGCTCACGTGCCGAGCCAGAAGACGGTGTATCCGCTGGTCGGCAAACCGCAGGACTTTATGGCCTCAGATGCTGGGTATGAGACCGCATTGCCCTGTACAGAGAACGAGGAGAGTCTCGAACGCTGCATTGGAAGGTCTCTGAGCTCAACTAAGACACTCGTGTTTCAAATCTAGATACAACGTTCAGTTTCCCGATTACTTGGGCTATAACTATGATGCCTCCACGACCAACTTGACCTATCGCATTGAGACGAACGCGGCCAAGCCACTGGAGGTCACCGTGTCTTTCCTTTCCCCCATCACCCCGACTTCGACTTTGCGGCAGTCAGTCCCCGCGTCATACGTGAGTATTGACGTTCAGGGTGATCTCGATATCAATGTCTACATGGACGTTGATGGGAGATGGGTTAGTGGAGACGGAAACAGCCAACTGTACTGGGAATGGGACAGTCTCTCGACCGAGACAGCACCCAAGGACAAGAAGAGAGGCCACGTTGAATCTCCAGGCTTACAGAGATGGCGTATTCGTCGCGATTCCGAGCTGGACTTGTCCGAGATCCGTGATCGAGCTGAGTGGGGAATCGTCCATTTCACTGGGCCTGATGTGAGTGACATCTCTTGTACTGAAAGGTAGTTCTCGTTGTGTAAAAGACCATCGATCATAACAATTCGCAGGACGCTCGTCACATGTCGGGCGAAGCCACAGTTGTGAGGCGGCATTTTGCAGAAACGGGGTCGTTGGGCAACTCCAATGACGAACAGTTCCGAGCCATTGGCGATCGATCACCAGTCTTTGCTTTCTCCAAGACCCTCAGACCCGGAAAAGCGAAGTCGAAATCCCAGAGTGTCACATTCACTGTGGCGCTCATTCAGGTTCCCGTCGTACAGTTCGCTGCGGCTCGCGGTCTGACGATGATGCGGCCTCTGTGGGAATCATACTTTCCAACTGCCGAGCAACTCCTTGGCTGGCATTACCACGACTACGCTGCAGCAAGCTCTCTAGCCTCCAACTATTCATCCCAGCTGGCCAAGGATGCATACCTTTCGGGGGCAGACGATTACGTCGATATCGTTGCGCTGAGTGCACGACAAGTAATGGGAGCAACTCAATTCTCAGGCACCCCCGACAGCCCAATCCTATTCCTAAAGGAAATTTCCTCCAATGGTAACTTTCAGACCATTGATGTGATTTTCCCTGCTTTCCCATTCTTTTTATACACCAACCCTCGTTGGCTGGCCTACCTGCTAGAGCCGCTCATTGAGCATATGCTCAGTGGCCAATACCCGAATACCTATGCCATGCACGATCTGGGAACTCATTTCCCCAATGCTACCGGCCATCCGGACGGTAACGACGAATATATGCCAGTGGAAGAGTGTGGTAATATCTTGATTATGGGCTTGGCAGTCGCCAATTCGCTCCAATACGAAGAGAGCTCCAAGGCCTCTTCTATCTGGTCTGCTCTCGGTAATCAGGGGCCCTCAACGGCTGCGGAAGACTCGAATTTGTTCCCTCTCAACGACCTGCAGACCATGTCAGGTGTGGACTATCAAGATAGCCGATGGGGCGGAGGTGTTGAGGGAACGAAACTGGCAAAGAAATGGGTTGAGCGAAGCTACAGCTTGTGGAAACAATGGACCGGCTACCTTGTTGAATTCTCCTTGGAGCCCGCCAATCAGCGTAAGTTGTGTGCTTTACAAAAAGGAAGGCATGGAAGTCTTGGAGACTGACGCTGATGCTTTCATATAGTGTCTACAGATGACTTTGCCGGATGGTTGGCGCTGCAGACCAATCTTGCGTTGAAGGGAATTGTCGGGATCAAAGCCATGAGCAAATTGTCGGAGCTCGTTGGTAATGACACCGATGCCTCCTATTACAAGGTGCGAAGAAAACCACGGGTTTGAACGTTTTCCCAAACCCGGACTTGTGCTAAATCTTTCCTTGCTAGAAAATTGCGGATGAGTATATCTCCAAATGGGAAGAGTTCGGCATGTCGCGCGATGGCTCCCATGCCAAACTTGCGTACGACTGGCACGGATCATGGACCACCATCTACAATCTCTACGGCGATGCTCAATTGTGTTTCCACCTCGAAAACACTGAGAACTCATCGTCCACGACGTCTGCATCAAAGCCAAAATCCCCCGGCTTTGTCCCTCGCCACATCTACCAAAAGCAATCGATCTGGTACCACTACGTGCGTCAGAAGTACGGTCTCCCCCTCGACAGCCGCCATCTCTACACGAAGACAGATTGGGAATTCTTCTCCATGGCCGTAGCATCCAAACCCGTGCGCTCCGAGATCCTCGAATCAGTCGCTCGCTGGGTCAACGAGACGGTTACAGACCGACCCTTCACCGACCTGCACAACACCGAAGGGGATGGCAACTTCCCCGGGCCGAACTTTTTCGCTCGGCCTGTCATTGGCGGTCACTTTGCGTTTTTGGCGCTGGGTCGAGCGTGCGGTGGACGGGCTATGGAAGGATTGGCCTTTTTGGACGAGGTGGATCGCGAGACGATGCAGAGCTGGTCTGCTATCGCGAAGGCTGCTGCGGATGAATTGAATGATCCGTGGCAATTGCGTCATGATGGAGGTGAGCTTTAGGTGTGAAACAGGGTACTTTGGAACACAGCAGTGCTGTGTCGAGACTGGTCGAGTCTGGAGCCCTTGTCAGTACCATGGGTCTATATCATGACTTGAAAGCCAGAACAATCAATAGCACGACTTTTTGCTCAATTCTAATACAGAAGAGCACCGAGATTGGCTGGTTGTATAGATCCAAGTAGCTTTACAGCCTAGATACTTCTAGAAATCGAGACCGTCCGTACTCGGAGACACTTTGTGGCTTGTGCAACTGCAATCTTGAGGGCCACGCCTGGGACCGCAACATTCAACAGGCCGATACACGTTATATGATTATACTCATTTGTCCTGCGACTTTCGCGTAGCATATGTAACACGTCGCCCAGACTCGCCTCTTATAGACTGGAATGCCTGGCGTAGGAAGTTTCGCCATTCGTGTCGTTTGCACCGAATTATCAGCTACTAGAACTATCATCGGTTTCTCGAACATCGACGTTGAACTTGGGATCTACAGTGGATCGGGTGTTCCTAGTTCCTAATTCTTAGTCCTACAGGCCATGGCACATCTCCGGCCGTGAGGACCAGGTGATAACCGCGCGATCTACAGATCAATCACAGAGACGTACAACGGAATAACTTGAGAAAATTTTGGATTTTTGAGCGCAATTCCCAATAGATAGAGATCCTCCGTGCCCTCTCTTTTCCCACTCACACACACACCGTTTCCACCCTCGATTGTAATCCATCATCCGATGCAGAGAAGATCCAGTCGTTTCAGGATAGACGAGATATAGAAGACACATGGGTGTCAGGAGACTCGACCGAATAAAAAGGGGAACGAAGTAGATGATTGGTCATCAGATTAATTCGTCACACCATTCATTCGCCATTGCACGAGACTCTTTTTGAAAAAGAAAAAATTCCCCATAGACGACTAAAAACAAACATTGAACAACAATTCCTCGGCAAAGGATTGCGCAAGTCACGTCCGGGAAAGGGGAGGAGAGGGAGGGACACACACAGAGAGAGGGAGGGACACACACAGAGAGAGAGGGGGGGAGAAGAGGGAGGGAAACGGGCCAGAGAGGAAGACAAGAGTGAACGGCGTGCGGGGGAAAGCATTGATGAGAGAGACACAAAAGCAGGGAAGAGGCAATCTGCGTGAAGATCGCGATGGCATTTGGCATTTGGTATTTAATCCATCACGTCCACGGCGCTGGAGCCAACAGCTTTCATGGTCTGCTTAGTTACCGCCCAGGCTGGGGAAGTTCTTCTCATCAACGGTAGGACCGGCGGCAGCAGGGGCACGGGCACCGCCACGGCCACCACGGGGAGCAGCGGAGGGGGCACCTCCACGGGGAGCGCCGCGGGGAGCGCGGTCACCACCACGAGCGGGACGGTCACCACGAGGAGCACGGTCACCACCACGGCCACCACGGCCACCGCGAGCACCGGTGGGAGCGGGGCGGGGCTGCTCAACGAAGCGCATGTCGACGTCGAGGTAGTTCTTCTCCTTGCGCTGCTTCTCGCGCTTGCTCTTCTCGGAGGAACCAGCAATGTAGGCCTCCTCATCCTGGTGCTTCAGCTCCTTGGCGGAAGCCCACTTCTTGTCCTCCTTGGTGCCCTCGTTGGCGGCACGGACGGGCTTGGCAGCAAGGCTGTCACGGGCAGCCTTCTCAGCGAGGTAGTCGGCGAAAGACTTGGCCTTGTCGGCCTCCTCAACCTCCTCGGCGGGGGTCTGGGGCTCGGCCTCGTCGGCCTTGGCGATGTTCTCAGCGACACGCTCGTCGTCCCAGGCCTTCTCGCCAGACTCACCACCCCAGCCCTGCTGGACCTGCTTACGGGTGTCACTGGTACGAGAAGATGGTCAGTTATTATTTTCGATCAATTGAGCAGCAGTTGTGAGTGTGGTGTGGAGAATTCGAGCAATCACACGGGGGCCGGTTGCCAGGACTCAGGAGTCCAGTTTTTGAATCCAGATGCGAGGGAGGTCGCTTACGTCTGACCAGTGCGGGACTGGCGGTCACCACGACCACGGTTGCCACCACGGGGGCGAGCGGGTTGCTGCTCAGCCTCATCGGTGGGCTTCTGGCGGTTGTTGCTGCGGCCGGCGTTGCGGTCACGGAAAGCTGAAGATTGAGAATGTAAGCGTTTGCGATGAAGAAACGATCGTCTCACGACGGTGGACTGCATCCACCGCCGAATGGTTGCTGAAGAGCGGGCTTGCACATACCGGCATCGTTACCGGCGGTCACACGGCCACCACGGCGACCAGTGTTCTCGCGGGGCTGGGTGGCAGGAGCCTCCTTGGGAGCATCGCGCTTGCCGATACGGGGAGCGGGACGGTCGACAGCCTTCGCGGGGGGCGCAGGGGGTCTGCTGGGGTCGAGCTCAGGGTCATTGCCTGATGACAGAAGTCGGGTATCAGTATATGGGTAAATTCCATGGGATTGATCGGGATAGGGTCGCGAAATTGAAGCGGTTTTTCCATGATGGAAATCAGATCGCCTCGTCCCAACAATTGGAAAAAAACCGTGAAATTCCCGAGCTAATCACGAAAGTAAAGGCAATGCAAGATGGGTGGATTTACCAAGAAGCTCGTAGAGGTTCTATCGATTCGAGGAATTGCGATATCACAGGTTAGCCACATCCTCCGCCAGCTCGAAAGTCGACTTCCATGGCGAGCTTTCACACACGACGCCCTTGCGAGCACAGGCGAGAGCTGTCTCATCGATTCTCAGCGTACCTTGGACCGGACGTCCGCCATGACGCCTGATGTTATGTGAGTCCTTCCGGGCGGGAAGGCGCTCGACTTGTGTAGAAAAGGTGAGGGGAGCTCACAAGGCAGAACCTCAACAGATCCGGCCTTTTGATTGCAAAGAGATGATGTTGAAGCGGGTGATCGTACCGAGTACCGGATGCTCGAAGCAAGAAGGTGAGGTTTGTGGTGTAGCCCGAATCCGGTTAGGCGTCATTTACTAAGCGAATCAGGCTAGGGCTTAGGGTATCATGGCGTCACTGGCGGAGCTTTCGGCATCATACATTTGATCTTTGGAAGGTCAGGTAAAGTCATGGGATTAACATAAGATTTGAAGTAGTTGCATTACTTTGGAAGGGGTCGGTCGTTTCTCCCACAATTGGTGTTTGCATCACCATTTTCTACGCAAAAGTTCGTAGCAGGGTACACGACGATTTTCGCTCCCGAAAGTGTCCGAAACGGCGAAACGGGGGACCATATGAACTACGTTACGGTCTAGTCCCTAATCGGGCAAAGAACGTGTACAGTACAATGTTTCAGTCATATTCTCAACCTGTCCAAACTCTAGACATGTGAGTCGGGACGGTCGTTGAATGTCCCTTTGAATGGTATCAATTCGTTCCATCAAAACGCCGGGCAATGCGCAGAATGACTTTTGTTTTTTCCTTGGTCTGGCCGTGAAAGGGGGGTAACATGTTTTTGGAAGCGGGCGTCGTAGGTTCAGGAGGTGACAGTCATTTCCCATGGACATAAGTCGTGGCTGGCGACATGATCATTTTGAGAACAGAACGCTTTATTTTTCTCAATCTCGTCCCGATGCTCGAGATTCCATCATTGCTTCTAAGAACGAGGATTATTTTGGTCGTAATTGAAAGGTGTGGGGAAATGCATGCTGGCGCTCAGTCCGAAGGGATCAGCATCCAACATCGGCTCGTACTGAGCCATGAGCTGATTTGCATTCCCATAGTCTGCGTGTGCCCCCTCTGCCGGTGGATTGTATCCCGACATGTTATGAGAGCCAGATGCCACGGATTGAGGCGTGAAGCCCGGAACGTAAGGTGCGTGAACGGAGCCTTCATGGTCCTCGTCAACAAGATCGGCTTGGGCGTCGTACTCTTGTTCTGGCCGTGGTCAGCAGAGTTCTTTTTGAGAATTTGATTTGACGCCAAGGGCAGCGACTCACCTAGTTGATCGTAATGCTTTTGGAATGGAGATGGATAGTAATTAGCGGCAATGCGCGCGCCTCGAGGACCACGCGCCTTTTCATTTGGATCTGTTTGTGGCATGCTGATTCCGCCTGGTGAAGTTTGACTGGTAAAGCTCCGTGGTTGAGGGAGCAATTGGGGACGCCCATTGGGTGGGCCATTGACTTCAACGGGGGACATGCCTCCTCCCTGGAAGCCGTAGCCAGGTGATTTGGCATGCGAGGGCGACGAGACGTGGGACGTCGGCGTGGGTTGAAACTGTGGTGATGCAACGCCATAAGTCCCCTCACGCTGAGAGATAGCATAAGCCTCTGGTTTGGAGGCGATCGCTGCCGGGTGCCTTTGAGTCGGACGAGGCATTGCCGACTTGGTCCGCGCTGGGGCAGGCTTGGCCGTTGAGCCGGGCGCCCCAGTCTTCAGTCGAAGTTCAGCTTGCACGTCGATGCCTTTTGCTTGCGGGTTAGTAATTCGCCATTAGGAAGAAAATGACCTAACCGGTCCAGAGGCTGAGCTCGTTTACCAACGCACCTTTCTCGAGCAGGATGCGCTCCAGCAGAGAATTTTTATATCGCAACATCAAGCATTCATCGGCAGCACTGCGATGGCTCTGCTGCAAACTCTGCAGTGACTCCTCATTGCGCTTGATGGTCGTCTCTAGTTGACGGATGTATTCCGTACGACGTTCTCGAAAGGCAGCCTGCGCCTGGCGATTGCGTTGCTTCCTCTCCTCCGAGGTAGCGTATATCTAGAAACCATCAGCCACTAACCCATAGATCAATGGACAAGAGAGATGTCCAGGCAAGTGAGGGCCGAGACAGGGACGGGAGGGCGGAGTCATCATGACGATGAGGAGGTCAAAGACCATCACCAGGTTGAAGGCGAGTTCTTTTGAGTAGGAGCGAGGGGAGGGAGAATCAGGAGGGCGGAATGAAGAGGCTTATACAAAAAGGTGCAGAATGCGGGGCCCCGGATTGTCACATCAAAGATGCAGTAGTCAGGAACTCCGACGGCGTAAGAGATAAGAGACGGATACCACAACAAACGAGGCCAGGAAGAAATGGGGAAATGAAAACAACAAAAAAAAAAAAACGGAGACAACTAAAACACAGGTGAATATCAAACCAAGATTGGTCACATACAGGCTTGCGACCACCTTTTCTCTTCTGTGTCTGGGTGGTATCTTGCGTTAATGGTTCGACTTCGGCATCGGGGGTCGACATTGTCGAACTGATCGAGCCATCTGGCACCGGCTCAGATTTGGGGATGAGCGATTCCATCGCGGCGTCATTGCGATCGGATCGGGAGGCGGTCTCGACCATAGAGACCATTGTTCGCCCCCGGGAAAGGCGCGTACACTTTCGTTATCAAAAGCCGAGGTTGGGTTTATTTAGGATGTTAATATCACCAGACAGCTCTTAGGCTTTCGCTGGACGGAACACATTCGCGATTGCAGATTGATTTTTCCCCCCCACCTTGCGCTGGTCTTCGAGACGATCAACACGGGAGGTAATATGACCGAGCCTTGAGAGTTGGTTTTTTTTGCGCTCCTCAGTGACGGCGACGTACAGTACAAGCTCACACTGCGCTTTGCGACAACATGTGTCTCAATCCCTGTGTGCGTGTGTGTATGTACGTCTGGTCTGTCCCTTTCTCTCCACTCCTCTTGCAACTCACACCCTTCACCTGCTTTTCCCCCGCTGCGCAATGGACTTTTTTCGGCCGCGCGCAACGATCGAGATAGCAGGACTTGGAAGGTCGGGACCAACAAACGCAGCAAACGCGCGGCTAGGCGGTTAGAAGGGACGTGCGAGCGGAAGGGAGGCGAGAGAGTGACATAAAAGAAACCGATGATTATGAGAAAGGAAGAGTCAGAGAATTTGAGATAAAACGTAAACGGGGTTGAAGGAAAGGCGGGGGGTGAAAGGGCCAGTGAATTAATATGAGGTAAAGCGATTGACTAAAGGAATAATAATATTGTTAGGCGGGTTTGGCGGGCTTTTCTGGCTGGAAGTGGATTGGGGGGGGGAAGGGTTAGTCAGTCGTGGTCAGACGATGGGAAAAAAGCCTGGTAGGAAAAAGAAAAATCTGTCGTGCTCGGCACCAGTTCATCGCAAAGGGTCCTTCGATCGCCCAGTGTATAAAATAGGCAAACACCCTCTCCTCAACGATCCAATTGCCTCATAATCTGGCCTCCACATCGCATAGAAACCCCTCTGGATCTCTGCCCGCCCCCTCTTCCCTCATCTCCTGCTTCGTACTTTTCCGTCGCATGAACAAAAAAAATTTTACTTGTAGAGTTTTCCCTTCCCTTTCGTTCCAGTTGCCCTGCTCCTTGACCCCACTACCATGAATGGTCGCCTTTTTCTCTCGGTGACGGCACGGGTCCACCAAAGGCGGAATGGTTGGTGGTGGCCAGGTCGCAAAGTCCTCTTGTCGCACGGGCGAGGCGATCGTGGAGACGGGCATTCAAACATTCGAGGACCGCCAGGGGAAAAAAGCAAAAAGTCTATGCACTAGTGGACTATCATGAGGTCCTCCGCGGAGAATGACAGAATGGCAGAATCTGATGATATCCAAAAAGACGCCCTGCACCACATAAGTACCTTCAATCGAACATCCATAGCCCTGTTACAGCGGGTAGTCACCCGGGCAAGAGCTGATAGTTCAAGTATCTTAGTCAGGTACATCGCCTTATAGAAGGGCCTTTACCCGACAGTCCGAGCTGCTCATCCCATCTACGACACCCGTCCTTAAGAGGAAGGTCACAGGTGACGCACGAGGTCGGGACCAGTCCTGTAAACGAGGCCGTTCGGTGGAGACCAAAACGGCTTGCTTGGGACCGTGGATAGCCACGGTTCATGCAAATGGAGTTGCTGAACCAAAGCATGGGTACAAGCCTGCCACATACATGTAAGTGCCAGTCAGACTACCTGACCTTTGTCCTCAATGAAACAAAATGTAGACCAAGGGAAATAATGTACGTAGTATGTATGTACTAACTTATGTAGTAATTTAGCATGTACTATGAGTGTGTAGTCTCGCTGTTCAACTGGTGACTGTACAACATACGAAGTGAGGCAACCAGGCCATCGAGACGCCGATGTCGGAACAGTTCTTGGGTCATATAGGTATAAGACCACCGAAGCCAGATCGTCAACTCTCGACTGGACTAGGTTCATTGTCTGCAAAGGCTGTGACAGCAGGCGCAGCTCCGTAGTATGATGGAGCGTGTCATGTGTCATTGTGTCCCCGAGCCAGAAGAAGTTATGGACATTGGACAGTGCCTGAGTGCACACCTAAATCGCTATTCAAGGTTCACAAGATTCAGCCCCACGGTCTGAGCAGTGAGTCGAAGTTCCAGGGCTGAGTACGTACAGTACGCAGCTGCTTCGAGGACATGTCTAATCAGTTGCCATCACCTGGACTGGGCGGTCCAGTCTGTCTTCGACTGCGAGCGTGAAGAGGCTTTGATATGCACATGCAACGTGCTTGAAGCCAACGCCAACACTGATGACACAAGTCAAGTGAGGCACTGTTCATTATTTTGCTGAACTATCGACTGCTGAGTCGCTGACTGCTGACTGCTGAGTGTTCAACAAGATGTGTGACAGTCGTGCGGCAGACTCGGTTCCAACTTCCGCTCCGACGCAGGACATCATTGAGGAGGCCATTCCTCACCTCTCGGCGCCCTCCGCCCTGGCTAGTCCAGACTCAGCTCACCGTAAGAGGAGAGGGGAAGAGTCCACCCCTCTTTCTGTCGCAGGGCCCCCTGAGTCGTACAGCTAGTCATGGCGACTTTTGACGGTTTCCTAATCAAGTCCTTTCCTGACAACCGAAAAGGGCTGAGAAAGGGGACCCCCCCCCTTGTAATGGATCACGCTGGCGCCCACCGTCGAGGTATGTCTTGAAAGCGCAGGGCCTCACCAACGGCGGTGCCAGTAGACATGCTAGGTTTGGCTCGGTCGCACTCTGCAACACAGAGAGATGTGCCCTCGAGAGAAACTGCGGCATGCCTACCGAGTTCAGAGGGTCCTCATCGCATTGGCAGGCAGTCCAGCAATCATGAGCCCCAATGGACCGTCGTGGAGAACACCGACCTCCAACTTTTGCATCCAACGTGGTTGATGTGACTGTGAGACTGGTCTTGGCACGCCCATCGCCGCAAGGTTTCAGTTCTCACCCCCCCGCCATGGCCACATGACCCTCGTCACGGGGACTGTAGTCTGGACACGGCAAGTCAGCCAGAAACCGATGCACAGTGAAGACAGAACAGTCTGCTCATCGTCGACACTCGGAGATGCAGTCTTGTATTGGTTTCCAGGCCACACTACTGTGCCCGTGTGCCGCGCACAAAGCATGTAGCAGACATGATTGGAACACTCAACTAATTGGGCTCATCCTCCAAGAGTATACGTCCCTATCCAGAGGCTGCAGTGGACAATGAGGAAGACCCTCCTATTTCTATGCCTTTGACGCTTTTGTCAGCCCACTAGCAAAAAGCTAGGAGCGACTGTACTACTGGATGCATTGTAGTTTGTGACTTTGTACTAGCCGCATCCGTGCCCCAGATTCAAGCTAGAATGGTTCATCAAGGATGATGCAATCATCATGCAGGCGTCAGGTGTGCCATCCTTAGTGCGTGTTTCCCCCCAGTTTCCCCGGCCCCCGTGGATGCGGGGATAAAATCTTGCAGATGGGACTGGAACCGACCAACTGATGTCCCTCCGAGTCTGGAATGATCGCCAGGATTATGCTTACGAGACAGATATCCTACCGAAGGAGACGGAGAGAGATTGAGTTGCCTGAGGCAGAGAATAACCCAACAGATCCCGCAGACTGTCGGATAACCTGAATATCGAGTGGACGCCGGACGGGCCATTTGTGTAATGTATACTGAACGCTTTTGTGAAACAGGCACATCATGGAATATGTGATGCTCTTCAGGTTCGGAAAGCTCCTCAATTGACCACCACACTTCACTATCACCACCTGTTCAGACGAGCATTGTGCTTCCCAAGATCTTTTTCAATTGTTGGACCCGACTCTTTGTACGTAGAAGGCCGAGGCATTGTTCCAATTGCAATTGCAATTGCATAGCCAAATCTCTTTGGTTGGGGTGATGGAAAAGATAGATATGCCATCCATCCGTAACTTAGAGCGGATGTTGATGTTGTTGAGAATCAAGAGTGGCCTTACCGCCTCGGTACAGCCTTCTCAAGGGGTGTTACTGTTGTGTTCCAGATCTTGGAGAGTCGGCTTAAACAAAAGATGGAAGAGTCTACCAACTTACTAAGGTACTGGGTTGTGGTACTGGTAGAACGTATTTCCTGTTGCGGAGCCAGCTGCATGAATGTATGAGTTTCCATTCTTCTATAGTAAGCCTTGCCTCCAATTACTGTCATCTGGGTTGCCTTTTTGTTCCATTCACGACTGGACCCGAATAAAACCCTTCAAGATGCGATCAATGACAACGCTGGCCCGACTTCTCTCCAAATTGCGGACCCGCCGGGCCTTCTTCCTCGGCGATCGGCGGTCAGTTCCCCGCCAAATTTCCCCTTTTGTCACATGCCAGATCGCTGAGGTTCAGTAATTGTCAACCGCCAAAGCAAAACTCCTCCTCTGCCGACTCGGTCTTCATCAACCTACCTCCCCGATCGCGAGAGTGCTCTTCGCGGCGAGCCATCCTGAATACCCGGGCTGAGATCCCATCTCTCCGAACCATCCCCTCTCTACCCCCGACTCGCCTTTGCTCAAAAATGGCGACACCGGCCTCTGCCTCTGCCTCGGGTGAACAACCCCGCGAAGAGGTCCCCGCTCCCGCCATGACAGTTACCAGCGACCATGTCCAAAATGTCGATGCAGCTCCTGCGACCGTAACCCCCACAGAAAAGACGCAAGAACAGCCACCGGCTCCGAAGGTACATGATGACGAAGAAGATTCCGACTTTGATGAATTAGATGGTAAGCGAAACATACAGCTTGAGGGGGAACGTTTTCTCGCCCGGGATACCTTCGCTATACACTATATAGTATTGCTCCAAGAAACTAAATCAAGATGTTCTCTCCGTCATGAAAGATGTCCTGGACGACTTTTCCAAACCTAAACCAGCGCCCGCGCCCGCGCCCGCAGCCACTTCAGCTTCCGCCGGTACCAAATCCGATTCCACCACGGGGTTTGCCCCGGCGGATTTCGACGAAGAGGCCTTTCTCAAGCAATTAGAGAATGACATGGCCAACATGATGGCCAACCCCGGTGCTGCTGGTCCAGGGGCTGCCGATGGCCCGGGCTTCCAAGCGGCGATGGATCAAGGTGCCGACGCATTCGCCAAACAACTCGAAGAGAGCGGCATCCCGCCTGGCGATTTCTTGAAGCAACTCCTGGCGGATGTCATGGCCGAGGAAGGGGTGGGTGCGGCCGCGGAAGGCAAAGAGGGTGGGAAATCGGGTCCTGCTGTGTCTGCTGCAGCCTCGTCGACGGGTGCAGCGGATGCAGGCCAGCCTCAGCCTGAGAACTTCAACGATGCGATTCAACGGACAATTGAGCGGATGAAGGAGTCTGGGGATCGGGCGACCGAGGCTGCGACAACGGGAAATGGGCTAGAGGATGATCTGATCGCGCAGCTGCTCAAGGCCGTTGAAGCGGGGGCAAACGGAGCGGGCGACGACGGTGATCTTACCAAAATGTTCATGGGCATGATGGAGCAATTGTCTAATAAGGAAATGCTGTACGAGCCGATGAAAGAGTTGGATGGGAAATTCGGCCCGTGGATCACCAAGAACAAGGCAGATGGGTCGGTACCGGCCGAGGACATGGAGCGATACGAGTCCCAGGCGCAAGTTGTCCGACAGATTGTTCTCAAGTTTGAAGACCCCGGCTACTCAGATGAAGACGCCAAATGTCGCGAATATATCTGGGAGCGGATGCAAGAGGTGAGTTGGACAGCAACCAGTCTTCTTTTCTCCCGTATCTCCAAGCCCCGGAGATACCAGCCCTGCTTGGCCTTCTACGCAGCAGAAGATCCAATAAACTGACGCTGAGCCTCGTTTTTAATCCAGATGCAAGCCGCCGGCAGTCCACCAGAGGAACTGATTTCGAACCCATTGATGGGTGACCTCGGCGGTGCTGCTGGCAGTGCACCAGGCGGAGTTCCTGATTGTCCTCAACAATAAGAAGAGTGAAACACCCTCGATACGACGAAGAAGAGATTCAGACGGGGAAGCCTACCTGCGTTGAGGTTCCATGACCAGCAGAAGACGAAGCTCCTACTTACTATACTACCTAGAGGCTATTTGTGCTAATTGAGTCGGCGTCGGCGAGGTGCTTTTTCTCGGTCCCTGTATATACATATTAAACCCCTGTCGATACCCCATTCGCGCATGCTAAAAACACGCATCTTAAATATCCCGAATCTAGCCGCTTAAAGAAATTCGACATGAAGATGGCTCGACAAAAGAGACCCCCAAAACGCCGGTTCAATGCAGCTTGATAGAACAAAAAAAAAACCCTCACGCTAAATATCACATCAACCCAACACGGAAACTTCTGGTCCCACACTGGGAACGCACTTCCACTCCCCAAGCGACTCGGGATCAAGACATATCCATGTCCTGCGCCGGCTCTTGCAATTGCATGAAGATGTCATCATAATCAGCATCACTAAACGGAACATCCGGCTCGGTCATTCGAGATCTGTGAGCATTGCTTATTGACTCTTGCGCGGCTCTTTCAAACGCTTCCTCCTGAGAGAGATACTCTTCGAGAGCCCGCAATTCATCCTCGTCCACTGGAAAAGCGCAAATGTCAGCAAGTGAGTATGCGAGACACCGACGGCGAACGAGAGATGAGATCAAAGGGAGGACAACCTACCAGGAAGCATCCCGTCATCCTCGATATCCCGCTCAACCCCATCCAAAGCCCCATCTGCCTCCCGCGCCATGCTCTCCTCCCACCTCCTCTTATCAGCCAAATGCTCCGCCATCATCATCTGCTCCCCGCGAGCTTCGAACCGGCCCGTATCTCGCTCACTCCTGACCCGATTCAAGAACATCGCCCGGGTCTTGGAGCGTGCAAGTGACGTCGTCCCCCGCATCGGGTTCGCAATCTGCGCCGCATATCGCTCTGCAAACCGCGATTGACGCGACGGGGTCGGCGAGGTGGGCGTAGGAGACTGTGGCGCAAATATATTGTTTGGTTGGCCGGGGTGAGTAGGAGCGTTGGCCGGTTGGTGGATAAATGGCGCGGGTGAGGAGGCGATATTAGTGAAGCTGGGAGATTGGGAGTGTGTGTGAGACGGTGACTTGGAGTGAGATACGCCTGTGGAGGGGGAAAAAGGGTTGTGGTATCGGGGTGGTTGTTCTGTTTGGGCCACGGCGCCGGCGACAGAGGTGAAGTTAGGGAAAGAGATGGGCGAAGCTCCGGAGCGCGTGGGCGTGGGCGAGCCCATTGTCCATGGGGGAGTGGCGGCGGTGGTGCTGTGCGGACCAAGAGGCGATGGCCGGACCGGTGTATAGTGGCCTTTATGACGGAAAGGCTTCGTGGGTGTTGAGGGAGCGGGTTGGGTAGCGAACATGGTGAAACGTTTTGCGTGAGGATCACGCTTGCGGCGGGTGGTGGAACGATTATGATTTCGTCAAGAGTGGAGAATTGAAGATACAGAAGCGGCCGTTCCGCGGTTCCCTGAGATATGGACGAGGTCAAGGTGTCTCAGTAGCTTTGAGTGGTGCGTTCAACAATACTCTGGACTCTGGACAAGCGTGGTCCGATCGAAGAAAGTTAAATTGAGAGAGTGCCAGTACGTCGCGTAGAGACAAGAGTCGGAGACTGGGGGAAAGTTGGGGTTGGTAGATTGGCAATGTATAATTGCTGTTGAGAACACATGTGGGAGTCCCGGACTGAGAGCGAGAGCGCCACTCAATTGGGATTTCGGGGAGGCGTGAGGAGCCGTCGCGACGCGCATCGCGTGAGCCACGTGACTGTCCCCGATCAGCTTAAATGTTCTTCCAATCTGGACGAGATGCTTTGCATACTGCGTACTTTACATAGTTCTCGTCCTCGATTTGACAAGGATGAGCTGGTCCATTGACGCTCTCAAGCGGGGTTGCAGTTTTCAAGCGTTGTTTTCCCCAATAACTCCGATCGATCCATCCCATGCTGGATCTTTTGCACCATGATAGTCACCAAGTCGCGCACTCTGTACGTTCGCAAGCCGACGGCTCAAGTCGGACACCGTACTCGTAGGCTGTAGCCCATTGAGGGACAAGCTCGATCACCGGGCTGATAGCGTCCGCCTTCCCATTCTAGAGCAGCCACGAGTGATTTAACTTTGCCCCCGCCTTTTCATCCCGTCAATGTCCGCCTGGAGTGAAGCACTATCGTATATACTGAATCTGATATGATGATGGGTGAGCATGATTACATGCGCCTGGTATATTCCATACACGCGATAGAGATGCTCATATCTTCTGAGTGAATTATCGTCCACCAGAGACAGCTGTGTAGGCGAATTCCTACAAGAGTTGTCAAGGACAGATAGACCGAGCGTAGCTCCGTAGCTCCGTAGCTCCAAATGTGTGACGTGGGGTAACTCCACGAAACCCCACGTCAAGCCGAAGAACTGTCCAGGTCTCCAGATCTCTCCACGTCAAACTGGCAGTGGATTGCCACCTGCCTCTCCTTGACTTAACTTCTGCCTCGATCCACTAGTTAGATTGCAGTAAGGTAGTATAAAAACTCTCCACCCCCCAAGGAAGATACAGTGTTCGAAAAGACTTCTCTACGTAAAATCCCACTCCACCTCGGTCTTCTTGCTTTCAAGACAATCTCCCGCATCCACAACACAACACGTCCAATTATATCAGAAGTTGTGTACTCTAAAGGAAACAACTCCAGAACTCCCCTCCTCAACCCAATCACCATGGCCACCAACGCCTCCTCCTTCCGCCAACTAGTCGGCATACCATCCTCCAAGGCCACCATCCACGACTCCACCCTCATCATCATCGACGCCCAAAACGAATACGCCTCCGGCAAACTCCAAGTCGACAACATCACCCCGAGCCGCAAAGTCATCGCCGACCTCCTCACCCGCTACCGCCAGAGCAACAGCCAGGGCAAGAACATCGTGCACGTTGTCCACGAGGTCCCCGCCGGCGCACCGGTGTTCACGCCCGAGACGCCCCTCGCCGCGGAATTCGACGAACTGAAGCCGCAGTCCGGGGAGAAGGTGGTGAAGAAGTCGTTCCCGAGCTCGTTTGCGCAGACCGATCTGCACGAGTATCTGAAGGGATTGCGCGAGGTCGGGAAGAAGATTGTGTTGGTGGGGTATATGGCGCATGTCTGTGTGTCGACGACGGCAAGGGCTGGGGATGAGTTGGGGTATGATGTCGTGGTTGTGGCGGATGGGATCGGGGATCGTCATATTCCGGGGGTGCAGGCGGAGAGTTTGGTGTCGGTGGTGTTGTCCGAGTTGGCCGATGCGTTTGCGACGGTCCTTCGTGCGGCGGAAATTACCGAGTGACCGATGTAAGATGATGAGACTGCCAAGGTGTGAAGAACGGGTGTGTGTATCTCCTATCTAGCATGAGAATGACCATACCAGGCACCTCGTATAGTTCAATATGGTTATGGAGCAAACGTTCCGTCGCCCATCCATTTCTTGCACGGGTGGCGGCCTCGATGTGCTGTGCTAAGGTAACATCACGTGGGTCTACTACCAGTCTAGTCTAGAGGCGAGAGAGCTTTCACATGATGTACATATATTGTTGGATTACCTAGTGAAATTGTAAGGAGAGCTCAAGGGTGATGAATGTGGTCCCCTGGACCAAAGCGATGATGGGATTGTCCAGAGTTTGGAATAGCCGAGAACATGATGTGGAAAACCTAAGGAATGATGGCCCGAAGGATTAAAAAGATGTTGCATGACACTCGACGGCGGATGAGAGCTTGACCAAGTAAGTAATCGCCGAGAGCAGGGATCGCCTAGAGAGAGAAAAATGTGAAACGCTCAAAACAAGATGATCAAATAACAGAGCACGATATGTCTATGATGCTGGCAAAGGAGTGGAGCAGGCAGTCTGACAAGGAAAAGACGCACAAGGTACAAAAAGGTATCCGCAACTGAGACAAGGGGGCAATTCAAATGGGATCGAGCAAGAAGAGAAGCACGCGTAGTCGTGACCGTTGCCTGCCCATCTCTGGAGAAAGCTGGGGAGGCACACATTGCATGGTGTTCATACATCAGAGAGAGAGGAACTTTTTTTTTACACTGCGACAGAAGCGGTCGCACCGAAGCTTTGCGGCCGTCAACCTGCAAAACAGATTGCGTGACTTGGGCCAAAGCCTGGACGTCCGTCATCTTAGAAATTGGATGCAGCGTTCACGGGACCTGGGTTGTGGTATTGGTCCAGCGTGTTCTTGAAGGGAGTTCCACTCTGAGTCGGACCCGGTACTTTCTCTCGTGGTCCACTGCCGACAGCGGTACCACCCATCAGATCGTCGTCTTCGTCGTTGAACGCGTCGCGACGCTTCTTTTGAATACGCCAGTACACCACGCCCAGTACGCCAAGAAGGATGGCACCACCGACTCCGACAACCACACCGATAATGATCTTCTTGTCCGAGGAAGAGAGACCGCTGCTGGAGGAACTCTTGCTACCGTTCAAGGAGGGATAACTGGTCACGGCGGAAGTCGAGGTCGACAGCATCACGGTTGGCTTAGTAGTGCCATCCTGGGTCACCTCAGCGGTGATGGTCTTGACCACCACCGTCGAGCTGACAGAAGGCGTCGCTGAGGTGGTAGAATCTCCAGACGACTTGGAAGTGGTGGAGTGAGCTGTAGTTTGAGAGGCACCTGCGGCAGTGGTGGTGGTTGAGGCAGCATTGGGGACCGATGTGGTTGAGGGGGCCTCCGCCGTGGTAGATGTCGTGGATGAGGTGCTTGACGTGGTGCTAGAGGTGGTGGGAGCCGCTTGGGAGGTAGTGGATGTGGTGGTTGGAGCCGCAGTAGTCGTGGCAGGAGATGGTGAAGTGGTGTCCGCGGGGGAAGGCGAAGCAGCGGTGGTAGTGGGCCCGGCAGCCGTTGTGGTGAGGTCGTTGACAATACTGGAAGCATCGAGGCTTTGAGCCGCGACTGCTGTCAGAAGCAGTACCTGAGCGAGAGCGGAAGCCTTGGAGAGACGCATGATGGGCGAGAAACCGGGTGTTCCAGGATGATGAGAGGTGTGCTGTCCAAAGCGAGTGAGTTGAGTGAGTTGAGGCAGAAAACGGCGATGCCAAAGGAAGAATTTCTTTCTCGGAAACGAGGGAAGAAGGGCCAGAAGCCGAGAGTGGGATAAAAGAAACGAATGGAGGCAACAGGGCGTGTGCAGAAAGTCGGGAGGGATGAAAGGGAGGAGGACCCGAGAAATCCCAGGAGTGTCAGCTGGCGGCCAACACCAGCCCGTGTTGACGCTAACCCTCGATTAGGCTACGCCCGGCCCTAATTGAGTGGAGCCGCCCGTCTCAAAATGACTCTCGGCTTTGCTGGCGCATGCCAAAGGATCAAATTGGTCATGGACTAATAATCAGAGAGAGATCCCACCGAGCTGGCTCTGCAGGACTGCAGGTAGACTTTGTATAGAGAATGCTGATGTTGTTGAGATAAGATGGATTCAGACCCTTGTTCTTCACTTTCTCGGATGTATACGGTCATGGCGGCCACCCCATGCATGTACCTTCCAAGGGCTTGAGAAAAGCTGATTTGCAATACATGTTACAATATCCATGAACATTGGACACCCTTTGCATACGCTCCTAACATGTCAAGTGAGTGTGTGAGTGTATGAGTTCAGTGTCTGAGTGTATCAGTGTACTCCAAATTCTAGGTATTACATTATTATTATTGCATATATTTTACAAGCGTGCCGGACATGCCACGAAGATCGGGAGCGAATGAGTCGCAGCTCATGAGGCCGAGGGAGGCGACTTTCTCTATACCGTTCAATTACCTGCAAATACAGTAATCATAGGGACATCTGGATCCGCCGATCCGGTATGAATGGGACCTTGTGCTGTCACCTTCAGTGGGAATCAGGGTGGTCCAGTGATTGCATAGGTACACGGAGACTGCACGGTATAATTTCTGGGTAGGGGCCTTCGAGTCTAGTACCACTACATGTAGGTTACTAGGTTCTGAATCGGAGATGAATGTCAGACCCTTGTTCGTCTACGTAGCACATTCCCTCGTCATGTAGAAATCTCTTCATATCGCACAAGGTCAGTACAATGCCCTTTTAGTGCTCTAGTAGTAGCTCGGACGAGGACAGTCCTAGATGGCAGCAACAACTGCAAAGAAGAGTACCTGTTACTGAATTTGTACATTCTAGTTCTACAATATTCTGGGCGTGACCCAATTTACCCAATTTACCCAATTTCACTGTTTTATACTTTAGTAGGTAGGAGAGATTTTGGTCGTACGAATCAGCCTGGAATCAGTCTTGTTGGACCTCCCGTAAGTTATCCGCGGGCTCCCTTGGCTCACATCGACTCCCTCTCAACCAACACCCGAGTCAGATCTGCATATAAGAGACTCGATGCCTATGCGCTTCCAGTTTCCACACCCCTAGAGATCTTGCCCTGGCGCGATCAGTCAGTCTCCTTTCAAGTCTGGCGGTTCCATCGAGTCGTGAACATGAGTCAGCTCAAGTCCGTCTGAATACATGACAAGTTAAGAACTTAGCAGAATTCGACCATGTGAAACAGCGTCACCCCGTCGGCATCATCTCAGCCAGTCAGCCCCAATGCACCTGGTCTCCACCGACTCTCCCATCGACCGAAAACTCCTTTTCCCGAGGCCACCCAACCAAGCCATAATTAGCAACGCGTCCACGACTGCAGTGGCGTTCACTTCCAATCAGTCTGCACTTCTGCCCTTCTGCACTCCACCAGAAACCCCCTCTGGGCCGACACGGATGGGAGATGCTGCTCCATTCTCATGCTCTTATGCCCAATCATAATGCTTCTCTCTCATCCGATCGCACCGGTCATCAGTCTGTTGATGCCTAAGCAGATCTTTCAAGAAGAGGAGCGAGTCGACTCGTGCCCGTGTGTCGCGCGATTCATTGCTGTCTGTGATCTCGTGCATACAAATGAACCCACGCCATGCTTCATCTAAGGGTCATGTCTGTCATGCTACACAGTACTGAGTACACACTACACAGTACACACACATGACCTACATACAATATTCGAGCCAGACTACTGCGGTCGATCAACCCCAGTAGAGCCAAATAGCGCTGGACGGGATCCCACTTATGACTCTGATTCATATCCGAACAGACTCCACAATACCATGTCAAGCCATAGCCGCTAAGCCGACACACCCGGCCCCTAACGCATGGTAATTTTAGCTTGTGCAACTGCAATGTGCATGTCCGGACGGTTATAAGGGTCATGGATGCATGTATTACCAAGCCTCGATGGGAGGTTCTCGAACTTCATCACGGTCACATGTGGGAGTTAAAGATCATGGCCCTTTGCCATACTCTGAAGACGCAAGGTATGATACTTATTTTTTTTCCTTGGCCCGCCACGCTTCCGATGACTCGTGGATCAGAAAACTCAAAGTACTGCATGTCGCATGGAGCCATGGACTATGAAATACCACACTTGATCATCTTTGATCCTCCGTTCTCAAAAATCAACAATACCATTGCCAAGGCATTAAGGGTCCGTGCCGTCCAAACGCTTTTATGCAGCGTGACTCTATGAAGCGACTCGACACACACCCACAAGCGCACATTGGCCGAATGAGACCCGCCGTGGCGATCTGTGTGGAAGATATGTAGTCTCAAGGTTCAGACTACAGTATGTGAGAATGTAAGTTACCTTTATGTAGAGTGTAGACTGTAGAGGAAGGCTGGTAATGGTAGGACTTGAACCCCAAATGAAACTTGAATGGATCAAAAGCGCCATAACTCTACAGCATACGATGTATCCACATGAATACAATCCCGTACAACAACTGGCCCTCCGCCGTGATATATCTACCGCCGCGCTCGCTAGGATGGCCTGCTCGATCGGAATTATGCTACCGTAGCACGGGCGTCCATCTCCCCGCTACATTGATAGCGTAGAGGACCCAAATCCAGGATAGAGTGCTCGTCTCCAACATATTCAGGCATCATAGACTTACCTTGCCCATGGCGAGACTGATAAGAAACGCAGTATATAGGTATATGAGCGCGTCTGCACGATGTCTGTGGAGAGAGACGCGCGGCTTATGAGGAAGTTGCAGGGTCTGGAATCAAAGCTGCTTTTGGTACAAGTGTTAGCTACTAACGGCGGTTTCGGTTACGAATAGCCGCTTGGTCCAGGTCAGACTAGAAATGTCGGATACTCTCAGATAATGAAATTCCAATAATTCACTGCAGTGAACGAGTAAGCTGAGTTGATATACACAAAAAAATTCCTCGATTTCCATGTCCATCTTCGTTGCAACCATCTAATTTCGGTGGAGCACAGGAGTAATGAACCCCAGGTGCGTGCAGCACCTTATGGCTTGGTAGTCGGTGCGACACATTAACCGCCACGGTCAGTCAACCACGCAACCATGAGATATTCAAGGCTCATTGCCGACTTCAATATTGATGGGACAAAATACGAGCGGCTGGACCCCATCATAAATTACAGAGTGAAGATTCATATGTATTTGGGTATCATGCCTATTTGTCTTAACCTAACGCCCCGATGCACAATCAGCAGAAAAAGACCATGCGGAAAGTCACCGCATTCAGAGCTTGTTGGGAGGTCTGCCCTTCATCTGATCCTTGATCTCTTCCTTGAAATACCTCACAAATTTGCCAAGAGAGTCTGCAAAGTGCACCATGGTCAGCGAATTGTTGGGCCAAACCCAGTGCAGAACATCCAGGGTACATACCGCCGTCTTGAAGGGATGTCCGTGATGGCTCTGCAGGGATTCCGTGACGGATCTGTTCCACTCGCTGGTGCACACGGCCGACCATTTGATGGAAGAGGGGGCTTCGGATAAGCTGTAAGAACTCATTCAGCATTTTGCACAGCGTGGAAAGTGGCCCAAAGGGCGATGGAGTTCAATGGAGCTCATTTGAACGTACTCGGCCATACAGCCAGACCTGTAGATCGAGAATCCAGTCAGCATCAGTTTCAGGGGAGTGTCCGATATCAAGCTCATAGATCACGCACCTCCAGGGCCCGGAGTCCAAATAGATGGAAGACCATCTTGCTCCGCCAACAGTTTTCTCTGTCTTCCTGTCTCGAGATGGCGATGTCGAAGCTGCGAAGGCGAGGAATGAAGCGGAAAGTCGGGGCAATTGTGGCTCCCGTCAGCACGTGGAAAGCAATCGGACAGGCTGCTAAGGCCATCATGCACGGCCGTCTCATGAACTTGGTCACGCCTATCTTAGGTAAGCCCCGCACTACCAGTGGAACCGTTAGGTGACTGAGGTGATTCCACTTGGAATGATCCGGTCAATTTCCCCGGCCACGACCAGCTCTGTCTATGACTAAGTCGATCTTTGCGCTCAATCCCTGCTCTTAGTAGCATTGGAGACTCGTTGTGGAAACTTCAACTGATCCAAAGCGGTCCTTTGAACAGACCCCAAGAGTAATGACACAATAGCACACTCGGCGATTGTGCAAAAGTTCGTCTGCCCGCGATGAGGAGGAGAAGCGATATCCGCGAATGGCGAGCTTTCCTTACAACCAAATCCCGAGAAATCTACGTCCTCGACATCCGTGATTTCGACCATGAACAAAGGTTGTTACACTTGTCGGCGGCGTCGCATCATTTGCGATAATGGCCAACCCACCTGCCGAAAGTGTCGTGATGCGGGGAAAGAATGCCTGGGCTATCAGAAGCCGCTTGTATGGGTCAAGGGCGGCGTGGCCAGTCGAGGCAAGATGATGGGTCGCAGCTTCGAGGATGTCAAAAAACCAGAAGGCAATATAGAAGCAAGGAAGGTTGGGAGAGATTACACGCCCACAGCCAGCAACACTGGCGGGGGCTTTGGCTTCATTACGATTGCCGAAGCATCCTCCTCCTCTGCAAATAGCTCACCGAGTTCTGGCATCTACACAAGCCCCGAATCCGATGCATATGCACAAGAATTGACAGAAGACAATATGGGACACTCCACTACCGTGCACTCGGGACCCTCAGAATTGGCATCATCAGGGAATACGGACAATCGGTTGGTTCATTTGCCCGGGAATGGCTCTTTCTCGAGTTACAATCCTGCGCCATGGGGGCTGATTGATCCATTGCTGAAGGACATGAGTCAAGCCTCACGATTTTATATACATCATTGTATGATACTCTAGTGTCTTTCCTTTCCTACCGATTCGTTCTTTGTACCAAGCAATAAGATTCAACTGACCATGATTCTAGATAATCAAAACATGGCACACGACTTCGTGGTATACCGTCAATCCAAAAACCCGTGGCGCAATATCATTCCCCTGGTCGGCGAGTCGCCACTTCTTGCACATGCACTATGTGCCATGAGTGCTGTTCATTACTCTCTCATGTTGGACTCTGACTCGTCGCAAATGCCTTGGTCATCCAACAACCCTCTGACAAGGAAAGGTACACCTTTGTCACCTAATGATTTGCAAGCACTTGTCTTTCCAGCAAGTCAACGAAGGTCATCGTCTCAGGCATTCCAGCACTTCCTAGAATTCAAGCAACGGACGCTTCATCAACTGTCCAAAGACTTGAGGAACCCCGTGATGCAGAGAGATGATCGAACCCTTGCTGCGATTGTAGTTCTCGCTCTGGTGGATGTCTTCGAGTCCGGGAGTGGAGCATGGAGCTATCACATCGAAGGAGCCAAGAAGCTTCTGAGAGATCGGCCGGAGAATCATCCAGGGCAAAGGATTCTAGACGATCTTGAAACCTTTGCGATCGATGGCTGTCTGATGTAAGATTTCACCACACCAAAGAATCCGTGACCGCTCTGTTGGCAGAAGTTTACTGACCTGCGCATGCGCACCCTTTCAGTATGGAGATCATGGGCTCAACCCTCGCCCGTCCTGGAGCCCTGTCGAAACCCTTCTTTTCCGCCGCCATGGGTCCGGCAATGCTAAAACGTCTCGAAGAAACATCCTGGGTTGGCTGCCCAGCCTACCTCTTGGAAGTCATCTTTTTCATTCACACCCTCTGGTATTCCGACTCCGAAGCCACGCTCGCCACACCACAACCGACCGCTCTATCAGCCTCCATGCATCCCGGCCAACCTCTCACTCTGGACTCTTATCTCGCCCTCCTCCAAGGTATCCGCGATTTTGACCCAGTGGCCTGGGCCTATCACATGCAATCCTCCCACTTTCTTCCCGACCTATCCACCCGCATTGCCCTGGGCAAATCGTACCAAAACGCAGTCTATCTGTATACCAGCCGCGTCTTGAATCGTGCTCGAGCCGGCTACACCCCTCCCTGGGCGGACGTTGGTCTCCCTGCAGACCACGCCGCCACAGCAAGCGCCTTGCTTGAACACATTTGCTCCGTGCCACACTCTGACCCGCACTTCAAATGCCTCATCTGGCCTACTTTCATCGCGGGTGCAGAGTGCCGTCGTCCCTCGCAGAGGCCTCTTATTTTGGAAAAACTGGGGGCGCTGTATCACACCGTGACGAGCGTCAATGTGCAAAACGCAGCTTGGGTCCTGCGTCTAATGTGGGAAAAGCACGATCAGCGCCGGGAGCCAAAGAGCGACATGTCTTCTTACACGGACACAACAACCGAGCCAGGAGAAACACTCGACGCACTTCCAGGTCATTCTCGAGCCGAAACTTGCGACGAATGCGATGATACGTTTGACTGGGTTGATGAGTTGGACGAGTCTCGTCTGGACTGGCTGTTCATCTAATCCCGCTTCGACAACGTCAATATACCGTAATCTTCTTCTTAATAAGAAACTTGGACACTTGTTTACTTTATTCAGACGTAGCCATGTTCAAACAAGCACCTACATCTAGACTATTCCAACAGAGTAGCCAGACCGTCTTCCCATGGATTTCATAGACTCCGAAGCTCGGACAACGGGGAGTTCCCTTACACGATAACCAAGGACCTAGTTTCATTGACGGCGACAAGACCGAAACCAAGATAACCAGTTAGGCACCCGCTCACTTTTGAACAATCCTTTCATTCATGAGTTGTACAAGCAAACTAGGCTGTGCTTTCTCTCTAAGACTAGACATACAAGCGGGTGGCCCTCGCCAACCCGAGTAAAACGACAGCACAAGCGGCAGCCACTGAATTGGTACGGGCAAGAGTACGAAGGGGGGAAAAAGAGAAAAAAAAAAGAACAGGGGTATATTGGAAGGTGGGATTCAGCCAAGGACATTGATGTGGGGACGGATTTGAAGCTAGGAGAAGCAGAGAAAACAAAAAGTGCCCCGCCGGACGGAGGCAGAGGGTAGTCAAGTTTGTGGATGAAGAGTATTTTAGCTATAAAAGCGAGGAAGAGAGTGAGAGAAGAAGGAATATGAGAGGAAGGGGGAAAAAAGAAAGTTACAAGGAAAGTAGTGCACCTGCAGGTGACAAAGAGATGACTGATGGAAGAATGAGGAGGTATCAATCGAGGGCCACCTGGCTCATGCATGTTTCGAAGCAACTTTGAAACTGGCTGCCAGAGACATGCGTCAAGGCATCGCCGGGCCATCAAGGAAATGCTTCGGATCAAACCAGGGATGGGTAAAAAATGATCAGGGGAAGAAGTAGACTTAAGAAAAAGAAAAGGACAATGAGAGTTGAATAAGAGACCCCACAGGAGTTTCGACTCTCACAAGGGGAGGAAAGAAGAGAGCAAAGGTGGACAGACAAGACTGTTTTCAAATCTATGGAGCATCACGAAGCAAGGGAAGCAAGAAAAAATCGCTTGTCATTCGCAAATGCAAAACGCAATGACAATGATGCAGTTGGGGAATCGCAATGGCTGAAATTTTGTCGACAGGGAGGGACGAGAAGTGATACGTCCACACAACACTCTCACATGACGAGGAATGAAATGAGACAGGAGAGAACAAGGGGGCTGTTGTGCTTGTGCCAGAATCAGGGCGGCCTTGATAGCGCAAAGCCTGGAGTACAACCCGGAGGAGGGGCAGTATGGACATGAGATTGTGTAGTGGACACGCTTGAGACGCGTTCAAGGGCACTGATGATTTTCGCAAATTTGAAATAGACAAATGCCGCGGAACACCTCATTTGAGCTTCCCTGGTTTAGAAGACAGCAGCGAGCCCGTTCTTCGAGTGTCGCCTGCTGAACCTCTTTTTACCCTTAGTGGAGTCCGAGTCATTCGCTTGATGTTTCGTCAAGTGATTGCGCCCGGGGGGTGGGACATTGCTCTCGTTCTGTAACTCTGTGCTCCGATCGAGGGTATTGGAGTGACTAGAGAATCCGGATGAAAGGTCTCTAAAGGCATCCTCGGCAGAATATGAACCCGTGTTTGGGTGTAGGGAGGCCATCTCCTTGGCACGGTCTAATGTGTCCAGCCATTCCTGTGTTGAAACCGCTGTCGCTCCCGTATTGCTGGAAGAAGGCTTAGGGTCTTCAAAGACCAGATGTTTCTCTTTCTGAGAGAAATGTTAGTCCGGCAGGTCTCACCAGTCAGGAGAGAATCTTTCATCAAACCACTTACCGTATCGACAATCCACAAGGACTGCCCCTTGCTATCCGTGGTGCTCCGGTAGTGTGTCTCTGGCGCGAGCAGCGAAACTTCAAGCTTTGCCTTCTTCTCATCACCTCCGGCTGGAGCAAGAATGATCCGCGCGGACGAGGTGACCATGACCAATCGCGCTCGCTTCTTCGTAGTTGATCCGGAGAAGAAGCGGGAAAACTTCTTCGGAGCCTCCGCTTCGTGAGCTCCATTCTTCGAAGACAAGCTATGAGATGCGGGAGACGAAGTCACCACCAGGTTGCCCAGCTTGAGAATGCGTTCGTTCGCTCGATTCAAGACCGGGGACCACTCAATATCCAACTGACTGGGCGGTGGTAGCTCGGTGACCACGCGCGGGAGCACACGTGAGGAGTTGTTGTTATTGTTGTTGCTGTTGCCGGGGGCATTGGACGGCGCCGTCGAGATTACCGGAGGAAGGCTATCACCCCCTTCAGTTCCGTTGAGTTTGATGGGCTCTCGCGCCGGAGGGACGTAGGCTTTGAGTCGGGGGGCCTTCTGCTTCCACAGCTCCGGTCCCCAGGAAACGCCTTGAAAGAACTCATGGTTCTTGATATGCTCGATCTGGAGACGTCGCGCGGGGTCTAAGACCAGAAGACGCTCGACCAAGTCGCGGGCCACGGTGGGAAACCCAATCGGAAATTCATAGTCCAAGGCAACAATCTTCTGGAAGGTCTGATACTCATTGCTAGCTTTGAATGGCGGTCGGCCGGAGAGCAATTGATAGATGATGCATCCAAAGGCCCACAGGTCGCTCGCCTTGCATGCGTTCTTCTCCGTCAACAACTCTGGGCTCACATACTCGGCTGTCCCCACAAAGGAGCTCGCCCTCTCCTCTTCCGGAATTTCGCTGGCGTCCAGTGGGGACATCGAAGCCTGGTTCTCATCGAGCCGCCGGGGCTTGAGGATCTTGGCCGTGCCGAAATCCGTGATCTTCACATACATCTGATGATCGAGCAAGACGTTCTCCGGCTTCAGATCGCGATGAATGACCCCGCACCGATGCATATAATCTATCGTGTCGAGGATCTGAGCACCGTAGAAGCGCGTGCATTCCTCGTCGAACGTGGTCATGCGTTTGAGCACGCCGAGTAACTCTCCTCCTTTGCATAGATCCAAAACGAAGTAGAGGGATCGCTCATCCTGGAAGGTGTAGTAGAGGCGGACGATGCCCGGGTGATCGGTCAATCGGTTCAGCGTGTCCTTTTCAATGTTGACGTACTTGACCTTCTTTTCCTTGATGATGTGTCGCTTATCGAGAATTTTGATGGCATACTCCTTGAGAGTCTGCCGATCCGTTGCAAACACGACCGTACTGTAGGAGCCTTCTCCCAGCGTGTTGCCGAACGAGAAATCCCGGACGCCTTTCTTGATAAACCGCGAGACCGTCTTTCCGTTGGCGTCGACTTCCTGCCTCACCGCGACTGCGGCTCCGCGATCCTGCCAATCCTCACTGCTGGGCGCCGGTCCGTTCTCCATACTATAAGGCGTCCGCGACATCTGTGCGGGGTGTGCTCCGCGGGCGTGTGCTCGTGATGATTGCCGCAGGACAGCCGGTCCGTTCACGGGAATCTGTGTGGTGCGGTAGGAGCGATCGCTGTGCGAGTTGTCGCGCGCTAGAACTCCGGCTTGCAAAGCGACCGAGCCACCGCGCGTGTCGACCCTTGATAAAGGCGCCGATGTTGATGAGGCGCCGGAGTCGGTGCGCATGCGGTAGGAGTTGTCGCGGTGCAGCACAGATGAGACGGAGCCGTTGGTATAGGCGGAGGAAAGGGGCCGAGTGGCGTGAGGAGGGGTCCCAAAGGCGGATGCTGGATACTGCTGATACGTGTGCGATGAGGTTGAGGCGGGCGGGGCGGTGTCGGAGGGATGTTGCGCAGGAGGGAAACTATACTCGGACGAGGCAGCAGTCTCGAGGGGCGTTGAGGGCAGAGTCGTGGAGTGGTCTTCGAGCGGCGCGGGCACCGGTGGAGTTGTTGATACCGACCCGTCCGGTTGATCCGTTGGAACCACGCTGGCTGTCTCGGACTGGAGGGGCGAGTCATCCGGGTTCGCGATACGGAGGCCTCCCAGCGACTGGGAGAGACTGATGTCACCGTTCATGTCGAGCAACTTTGACACGACAAACGGGCACGCCGAATGTGAGATGGCCCCAGGAAAAAGAAAAAAAGGAATCGAACGACCAAGGACCACCGAAATCTGGGTTTCAACCAAGAAGGGGAGGGGACAACACAAGAGTCGCAAAAACAAACGGTGGATGATCAGGACCGGCGGGGACAATGGTTGGTTCGGGCAGTCAATGTAATTGTAAAAGGTGGACTCGCCAGGGGTACAAACGAGTCCGACAGACGGCCGACGGACTATGACGGCGACAATTGACACCGCGAAGACATGGCCCAGCAGCAGATGGAGGGGCGGTTAGCTGTCAAGGACGGATTCAGATAATGTTTTTTTTTCTGGAGAAAACAAGTCCCCAGGTCGGTGAGGAAAGGGGAGTTTAATGTGTGCTGCGTGGGTGTGGGGGCCTGGAGACGGGAGAGGAGGACCGAGTGACAGGCAGCACCCAGCAGGATCCTTTAGAAAGTGAGACAGAGGAAGCTTATAGAGAAGGGACGGGGAGAGGGGAGCAAGAGGGGCAAGGCGGGCCTCGCGATAGCCGATGTGAGCGAAAGAGAAAGACAGAGAGAGACAGAGAGAGATAGAGAGAGAGAGAGAGAGAGAGAGAGAGAGAGAGAGAGGGCAGAAGGCAGGGAGGTGAAGAAGAACCAGAAAGATCAGTAGTAGGCAAAGCCCGCGATGAGAATGGGGTTTAGCTTCTTGCCTCGAAGGGGGGGCGGAGCAGCTCAATCTTGATATCGCATCCGACACTCAAAACGGGGTCGATTACGCTCGAAGGGGGAAGAATTGGCATCAGACAGAATGGCCGACACGGTGCTGACGCTTTCTTTGCGTGGCTTTCTCTTTACGGCATCGGACTCGCAGACGAGCCGCATGGCGGCAGACGTCAGAGTCATTTGGGACATGGATGGCCTCGGCATGCGTTCAGTCAGGGTGTCCCGTCTACAGTACGGGCAGTGCTAGGTAGAGATGTTTGAAGGGTCGAGATTCACTCGAAATGATGGGCACTTGAGTAGGAAACTAGTGATTGCAGTGGATCAGTCCAGGATGGCCATGAGATGATTATATAGCCGGTGTCAGAAGAGAGGTACCGTCAACCTGCCGACAGGCTGGAATGATGCGATCCTGTCTGCACTGGTCCAAAGCTGCCCGGATATGCAGATGTGTGAGGCAGTGAGATTCTTAATACCAGAGGCCCCAGAAATATGTAATAGAGATCAAATCTTTATGAATTTGTGGAGGACAGAACTCGCTAGATGTGTGGGTGGCTTATCTGGGAGGCCAACGAGTCATGCTCGTACAGTTGGGCGGTACGATGGTGGACGGTAGTTGAGTCAGTGAGTATGACGGTTGATTGTCCAGCAGTTCCTGTTTCAGTATTAGTCGCTGAGGCTCACCGTTGGTTGATCGACAAGATCTGGACGGAGACAGAGACAGAGATAGGCCGCGTGGATGGACACCTCGTGTACTTGCCCGAGTCGAGTTCTACACGGGGCATCTCGAGGCGCCAGTGCTAGTAATTATTCGCGGAATGGTACATGTGGACTACCTAAGTTAGTACCTGCAAAGCAGTATCTCGTACATATGGTCAGATTCGTTCTGTGCTAGATGTAGTCTATGATCGTAGGTAATCTGCACATTTGTAGAATATCTGCTGTAAGCTGTCCAACCGTGGGAAAGTTAATCTTAACCAAACAGTCATTGCTGAACGAGGGACACTACTACTGTGCCATTGTGGACGCTGTGCTGTGGGGCAAAGTGAGAAGTGACCTACCTTGTATCTATTTCCATCGGCCGACCTGTTTTTGAACCAGACAATCTTCAGGTTCCTGGATGTCTACGATTGACAGAATGATGGCGAGAATTCGCGCCCCTTCATCTTGTATCGGTGTGATCATTGCAGCTCCAGAAAAAAAAAGAAGGATGATCGTAATCCATGCTCAGTGTTGAGGCAGGTTTCCTCCTCGTTAATTGCGAGCTAGAACGGCACCAGTGCAGTATTCGACTGAAGGGCAGACACCAGCACTTTGGTAGCCGTCAAAGCACAAATCATTGGGAGACTGAACCATGAAAAGCTCAGAGGAGGTAGAAGTATGTAACTATCAAGTAGCTGCACAAGTGAGGTTTTGCTTGCAAAGATTGAAGATACCTTACTTACAATGGCAGACGTCGACCCCACGATGATAGCGGGCAGCTCCGTTGCTCTTTCTGTGAGATCAAACTGATCCTTCACACGCAACAACCTCATCTTCATACCTTGCACTTCATTCCGCGACCTCGACACACATTGCCAACTTTGAATCACACAATCAACAGGTTTCAACACTCTTCTCCCCTTCCTTCCCCACCCTCAGATCCCAATCACTTCATCCACCATGATACGTCGTCCGCCCACCGTCATCTCACTGACCGAGGATGATGTAAATTTCCATATGCAGCGGATCTTCGCTCGGTCCTCCACCGCCATAGCGGCTGACATCGCCCGACTCGACCTAGAAGATCCAGATCAAAGCGCTGATGCGATGCATCAAGACCAACCTAATCAAACACCATCGCCAGAGTCGGGCACCAAGCCCCAGGGCCATGATACTCAACCTTCTCAAGGTCAGCGCAGCGATAAACGAAACTCGACCATGACCGCATCTGCTTCGACGGGGACCAGAACTCCTCTCGCATCGACAACCGTCCGCCCAGCCTCCACGATGCGTGGCGTGACCCACCGAGCGTCTGCTGCTAATTTTGTCAACTCCAGTGGGGCTTCCATGGTCGATGCCGCCGCCGCCCATTTGGTGTCCTTCTATTCCTCACAGACTAATACTCCAACTCCAACGACCCGGACTCGAGAGGCCTCACCCGCCTCACCTCAGCGGATGCGCCTGACTATTCCGCCACAGGAATTCCTAGAGCGCCGGATCACTCTATCGCCAAGCAAGAAGAAAGGTACGTCGAGACAGCACACCTCTTGTCCAGCGCGTCAACGATTGGATAGTGGACACTGGACCAGTGGACAGACTTAAGCTCACAAACGAGGACTCGTTGACGCAGACAATTGTCATCGCCGATGCAACACTCGAGATATTGCAAGACTCAACCTGAACTGGGATGGTTCGGGACTATCTCCTCCTGCATCGTCTCGAGAGGCGTCCACTCCTACTCGTGCGCAGCGAGAGCTAACCAATACCCTTGACTCACTGTGGAGTCAGGCCCTAGAGTCCTCAACTACGCTTTGTGACGCAGAAGCGGAAGAAATGGATACCTTGCCCGAGCCAACGGTCGGTCACTAAAACTCACAGAGCGGTCCAAGTCTCGCGCGTCTCATTCTTGAGACAATTCATGCAGTGCAAGAAGATAACTCTTTCGACATCAACCGACTATTCACTATGTATGGTTCTTATCCGAGTGCGCCTACCTACGACACACGGCGCAGACATTCTTCTTACTAACCAGGCCCATGTCATTTTATCAAACCCAAGGGCCACTCGCATTCTTTTCCACCAGCCGACCTTAACGATTGTAAGTTTAGTCCAACCTCAGCTACGCTTGGAATGGAGTCGGTGCTTCGAGCTGTTGAGCCGGCAGCCTGGCACAACGTTGAAGTCTGTCAGACGGAAACCTCACATTTGACGGTCTGCCATGCCCACCCTCCAGTCTGTTGAGTCTATCTTACGGAGTATCAATACATCTTCTCCACCAGTCAATGATTTCTTCCTTTGCTCGTTCTCCCCATACTGCTTCGACTGTAGAGAAGGTGTGAGATCACCATCTAAGTTTATTTTCTGGGAACCACGTGGAGATTAGGTTTGTGAAGACCCATCATGGATGCAGCGAACATTATTTGTCAAGGGCAAATACGTCACACTCATTCTCAGTGTCCATACAGCACGCCAGCTGAGTCCGATGGATCTGCATACCTAACAGAAAGCTAGAATTTCTCATAGACTAGGGCATCACCCCAGTCCTTCCAATGGAAACAGAATGTCAAACTGTGGACCACTGGACTGAGCCGGAACGTGTCTCTTCAATGCCCGTCCCCCAGGTTCACTTAAGGTTTCCTAGGTCTCGTCACATCCGGCACATCGAGTTTCCATCAATCTACACTCTACACTACACTGTACCAGCCAAACGTCGGAAAAAGAAATATAAACAACCTCCAAACAAAACTCAAAGCTCAGATATTAACCTAGCTTATACTAAGAGCCATTGTAAGCTTCTTCTGTCCACTCTCCGTGATGGGACAATGGTTCCACCGACGATCCAATAGTTCACGCCAACAAGCCACCTCAATTTCGCGTCGAGAACTGCAGGTGATCGTTTCGGTCTAGACCCGCCGATTTCCGGGTAGTTTGTACATGGTCTGTACCCCATACTCATAGAGTCCAATGGTCCATGCCTAGGTACTTCAGGCTCCATAGAGGTTACCTTAGTACTGATGGAACTTGGTAGTCTATCAGGTTAGCGATTTCGAGGCTAGACTGAATCACCTATGTTCAGTGGCATCATGATGTTAATAGCCTTGGTTTTAAGGAATGTTTACAGAAATCTGCCTCTGCAAATTTGAAAATCGATAGGCGTACGAGAGACTGATGGCTTCATTGTTGATGGGAAGAGGAACCAACTGTCTAAGCAGCCCCGATGCAGGTGGTTATAGGAACTGAAAGATGCCGCGGCCTGCTGCTACACCTATATAACAGACCAGTCCCTTAAAAACGAATTGACTGTTGATACATTTTTACGTCACAATCACGTCCGGTTTATTGAAAAGAGTAGTCGAATCGTAAAAATGCTTCGGTTAGAGCAAACACTGTCGTGTCAAGCAAGTCTAAAAAATTGTGTATCGAGAAACAAGAGCCGCAAGCGGCATCCAGTCTAGACGGCAGGAATGCCCCCGGGAAAAATAAAAAGGAATAGTGACGACAGATTGTTAGACATGGGAAGAATGGGGTGAGTAGGGTATGAGGGAGAAGAAAGAAAAAGAACCACTTGAAACGCCAACAAAGGTCATCTCCCAGATGTCGCTTCAGATGTTTCCCGCCTTCGCATGTGTAATTTTTCCGTGACAATATGGTCTTCGTGCAGTCAAATCAACGTTATAGAAAAGGGGGGGGGGGGGGGGAAACGAGAAATAAGCCGTCTCAAAGGATGAAAAGGAGATAATGTGATGGCAAACCGGGGGGAAAAAAAGAAGGGTGACGTCAACAAATCCTCTACTGCTGGGTCTTCTTGGCGAAGATCTGGGCACCGTCGACCAGACGACGCTCGGTGTTCTGACGACCGTTGACGAAGTCGGGGTAGTTGAGGGTCAATTCAACGGCACCGTTGACAATGTTGTCAACAGCCTCCACACCCAGCATGAAGGAGTGATCCTGGTTACCGACCTCGTACCGCCAGCTACCAAAGCGACCACGGGACCAGATACCCTTCTCCTGCAGCTTGGGCAGGATCTGAGTAAGGGCACCCTCGCGCTCCAGGGAAGGAGTAGGGTAACCGTGATCGAAGCGGCGGTGATAGGTGGAAACGATCTCGTCACCGGGCTTGAGCATATCGGTATTGACCAGACCCTGAATGGACTCAGCCAGAAGGGTCTCGTGGTTCACGGGCTTCATGCCGGACTCGGAAACCTCCAACATGATGGACCAGTAAGGACCCTCCTTGGCCTCGGTGCTGCTGGGCTTGGAACCATCGGCCAACTGAAGGGTGGGCAGCTTCTTGGAGGCGTCGGGCTGGTTGTAAGGGGAGTAGTTGGAGAAGATGGTGGCACGGTAGAAGGGGCAGTTGTCCTCGGGGAAGTACAACCAGCACTTGTCACCGATGCGCTCGGGACGGGCACCACGGATGCCGACACCAATAACGTGAGTGGAAGAGTAGTAGAGCTGCTTGGTCAAGGGCATGAGCTCCTTGTCATCCATGGCCTCGGCGAGGAAGTCAACGGCCATGGTGGAAACAAGCTTGGAGTAGCCGATGACAGTGCCGTCGGCCAGAGTGACGGTCTTGTTGTTGGCGTTGACCTTGGAGACCTTGCCCTTGTCACCGAAGCGAGTCTTCTCCTTGGGGAGAGTGTTGGCAACGGCGATCCAGATACCACCGGTTCCGTCGCGAGCGGGGAAACGGAAGGTAGCGTTGGGGCCCCAATTACCAGCGGTCTTGTTGAGGATAACGTTGGTGGTCACAGCCTTGAGATTAGGGGCGGCGACACGCTCACCGAGCCAAGCACATTGCATCTACAGCGCAGAGTCAGACGTGGATCCCGAGCAGAGTTGGGGTTAAAAGAAAAGAACAGCGCCACGTTGGGCTCAATTGGGCGCCACGTACCTTGGTGGTGGGAACGGCCCAAACCTTGTAGTTGTAGGGACGCATGAAAAGGTCGGCAATACCAGTACCCATCATGCGAACAATCCACTCGTCAAAGTTCTTGGGCTTGGTGTTGGCCACGCGCGCCTCCATGGCAGCGTCGATCATGCCGTCGATGCACTTGACCTGCTCCTCCTTGGGCAGCATGGAGATGTTGTTCTGGAAGGGGTAGGGGACCCATTGCTCCTTGCAGCGAACGTAGGAGATACGCTCGTGGGTATACCAGTCGTCCTCCTTGGGGAGGGCCTCATCGATGCAGTCATCGAAGTACTTGTAGTGGGAGAAGATGACGTGGCCACCAACGTCGTAGAGCTACCGAGAGAAGGTAAAAGCACGTTAGAACCATCGCCAGGAGTATGTCGCCCTATTTCCGCTATACTCTTCGGTACTTGCAAGAAGATCGGGGGAGCAATTGCTCGAGGAGATCAGGGGGTCAAACTTACGAAACCCTCGTCAGTGGTGTCGGTGGAAGCGAGACCACCGGGGGTCTCGTTGGAGTCGATGATCAACCAAGAGGGGCCATCCTAGAGATCGCAGGAGTCAGTCCTGTCGCACAACGCAATTCAGGCCCGTAGCACCTCTTCAACGGTCGGGAGATACTGATTGACCCCGCTGCCGCTTATTTAATTTTTTTGACAGCTCCTTCTGCTCCCACGGAGCATGGGGACGAGGGGTCAAGCTTCACCGCCAAAAACAAGGCAACACATCCAACCCCAGAAGGGCCAAAAAAAAGAACAGTCGAAACTCACAATCTGATTGAGACGCTTGGCCGCACCCAATCCAGTTGGGCCAGCACCAATGACGAGAACGTCGACGGTACTACAGTCGTGAAACGGTCAGTCTCGGGGGAACTTTTGCAGCTGGTCGTGGGGGGCAAGGTGTTTCGTGGACGAGGACAGCAGCAGCTCTTACATGTCGGGGTGGGTCATCCTGCCTTGAAGGAGGTCCTGGAAGCTGGGCACGCGTTTAAAAGTTCGACGAGCGATGTTCAGCATAAGAGAAAGCAATGGCAGCAGAGAAACTGCAGAATGTCCCGGCTAGAAAGGAAGGAAGGAGAGATGGATAAAAGGAGGACGAGGAAGAGGGGGAGATGAGAAAAGGGAGGGAGGGGGAGTGCTGGGTAGATTAGAGGAAGTGGACACAACTGCATGGAGTCATGGACAAGCAGTGGTCTTGTAGGATCATCGGGGCCACCTCACCTGGGTCCGTTGGAGTGTTGGACCGCCAGTTGGTCTGTGGTTCGCACGAGGAATTGGGAATTGGGAATTGAGAATTTGTGGATTTTTTGGGTTAGTGGTTGGCAACGCGGAAGCTTGCCACTGCACTGTTGCTACTAGGCTTTTTTCGCCCGGTACTTTTTTATTCTTCTTTTCTTTTCCTTTTTTTGGTGGTGATTCTCAGATGCAGGACTTGCCTCTTAGTACCTACTTACTCAGTTACTACTGGTCTACTACTACTAAGAGTAAGTAATAACTAAGTACTAACTAAGTACTAACTAAGTACAAAAGTAGGGAGTTTGGAGGGATTAGGGGTAGTAGTGTTGAGGGGGAAGGAGAGCAGTATCGACTCATCGAGTACTTGGGCTGCATCACCGCCGGTGCAGGTGTAGGGCCATTCTCAATGTCACCATAACGGTGGTTCATACTTCATAGAGTGTTACTGTGTGTTACTGTGTTCAACGTGTTGAGTCTGTTAACTCAACTTGACTGTTGACTGTTGACTGTTGACCACCTGAGGTACCGAGTACCTCCTGCCACTGCAGAGTGCACCGCCAGTACTGCCATTTGCCCCTGGTGGGCCATTTCCTCTTTGAGTGGACCCGCCTGGTGGATCCCGCCAGGGCCCATGCAGGTCGAATTTCCGCAACTGGGTTAAGGGGCTACCCAATGATCGGACGCAACGGGCACATGGAGACCGACCCGAGACCGTCCAGAGAACTCCAGAGACTCCAGACTGGGTTGCCCATGTCACCCAGCACAGCTGCACGGGTGCCATCGACTCTATCGAGTCTATCGGAGCGACGAGGAGTGGAGCAGGGGTGCCCGTTTCAGGTTGACATGGGGAGTCCAGAGCGAGCTGGCCCCTTTTTCTTTTCCAGAACGACAGGCCGCTGCCGGCAAGGTACGATCCTGCAGCGATGGGAGCCACGAGGAAGTTGAGAGTCTAGAGTCTTGAGTCCCGACTCCAGAGTCCACACTGACGATGCCGAGCGGGATTCCAGAATCACGGGCGCACTGTACAAGCAAGGCTACAAAGAGCAAGGAGACATATAGCAAAGGTCAAGCGAGACGAGGCCAACTCCACAGTCAAGGACTCGAACTCGACGCCAATCTAACGTCCCCTGATCTGCCATCACATGACGGAGTGGGAACAAGGAGATTAAGAACCTGATTTCCAGACGTGACAGGCTCCATTTCCAACGCGTTCACCAGAGGACGAACATGGTTCGTTGGTCGCCAAATGCAAGATCGACAGCGATGGACCTTATCAGGGGAACGATTTCTCCGGCGCGAAGGGATTGGATCCTGGAGCGCGTTTACAACCGCAATCGGATTGACATGCAGCCCGATCCAGAACAGCATTCAATTCTCTTGGAAGTAACTGCACCTTTGTAAGGGTGCCTGTACTCCCGAAATGAAGCCGTCGAGGTCTCGCCTGACTCGGCCAAAAAGGTAGCATTTCGCCAACTCTTGGTACCATTGTGTCAGAACAAGCTTTGCTCGATTGGGCCAAGTTCTCTTCTGGCTCCCTAACAAAGCCCTTTGATGAGGTGGTATCGGCATTGAGAATAAGTAGCTACTCATACTCATAGTCTCACACCGCAAATGCCATATGGGTATTCTGCCCGATCATTGTCCCGATCTTGCGATCTCGGCGGCATCTGCGGTCACTGCTAACTGATAAACGTTCCTCATGAGCCAACTGCCGCATTTGGCAAGGGTGTCAATACCCGGATCTTTCATCGACCGTCGGTCCAAATGCAAATGAAACGAAGCTTGGTTTTGTTCAAAGACGCCACGTAGGCCTGAGGTTGCATGACTTTGAGGTCTATCAACTTTCGCCGATAGGCGCCCATACCTCAATCAGGATTCAAGGCGACTGGACCAGGAACGTTGGGTACCTGCGCACTTGTACGCATGCTGCATCCGGAGGGTCCATGTCTCCGATTACCTTCGGCATCGATGGCAGATGGAGAGTGTCTCCGGGCCGAGCCAGTGTTACTACTGTACTGCTAGTCCCAAGACAGGTGCCTGTAGCCCTGTCCTGGCTTAGCAGGACTCCACTGCCCTGACACACCTCCAACCTCTGACGAATGGGAGAGCAACGTGTACTGAGCCTGTGCGACGATAGAGTAATTTCCTTCCGAGGTTATGACGACGATGCGGGCAACCTTTGTAAGGGGACCGAAGCGTGACAACTGGGTTTCGACCTCCGATCATGTCCTGAGGTGGTGAGGTGATTATAAGTAGCGGGTCACATGTGAATCTATGATAGCCTGGTACCTAGTACAGGACTACACAGTACCTAGGTGGAAACCTTCCATACTCACCTGCATGTCTTTCAAGACAGTCACTGGCAAGTTTCAGCTTTATTACTATTCGTTTTATAGTATGCGACTACGTAGTGCGTAACTACGTAGTTACTGCGTATATGAACTTATGAAGAGACCTGAACAGGGCCTTCCATTCTCCCGGGATAGTAATGGACGCACTGAACGGTGTCTTGTACTTAGTTATGAGTGGGTATTGACATGTTGACAGGGGATACTTAAATCACTGGTCCACCGTTGGCTCGGACGATCCGCCAGTACCAAGCCTATGACTTGGGAAAACGGGCATTATTCACACGATGAGGCCAACATTTTGGTAATCAATATTCCTCCATATGTGCTTGAACGGGACATGCCGCTGTAGGTTATGCTAAATTTCCATCCCCGTTGACAGGCCTATGATCTGGTGACGGTCATGGACTGATCGTACTTCATTGGATATAGGAAGTCTTGAAATGCGACAAGAAAGGAGAGAAAGAGAAAGGTACATTGATGTGAGCCGACTTGCATGAGTTTCGGTCACCTTGGGGGGCGAGTGGCATGTTGCTGTAATGTACTATGCAGATCCTGCAAAGATCGTCGGCAGAACGAGTCAGGGCAATCGGCAACCCATCTCTTCGAGATCTGAAACAGCCTTTCTACATTTTATTTGATCACTGCGTGCCGTGCGAGGAAGATTATACCTCTTTCTGGTTGTACCAACGATCGGTACTCTATCTACAGTAAGATCGCATTCCGTCATCTGTGGGTCAAATAGCCCAAGTGTGTATCCAGCAGTGATGCACTACATAGTATGAGCATGCAGTATGCACACGCATGTCCTTCAGGGTTCAGGACAACCTACACCTCAGTAAGGGTCCAAGAACTGATAGCCGCACCACGCGTCCAGGGGGGATGCTAACAGTGGACTCCGAAACAAGATCCACCGTTGATCTGTCCGTCATGGCCAAAGCAAGGAAATGTTAATGAGGATCATCGCGCAAATGAAGCTCCAACCGCTGGTTGATCGACAGTTGGCTTCCTTCATTGAGCACGCAGGAAATTTGCCTTTGGTAGGAGGATGTTGTTTACTCGACGCAGACTGCCAGTGCCGCGTACATTGGTCCAATTTCGGCCAAACGCTGATATAAGCAATTTGACTAGCACTCACTTGTTCCACCTTTCAAATCTAAGAGGTGATAGGAATACATATACTGTAGTTACCTTGGCATGCGATTGATCTGCTCTGTCTCTTCGGCTGGTAATCTTAAATAGTGGTGACTGGTGGGGTCTCGAACGGTCCTATCGTACCTGAAGGATGGATACATTGATGCAATGGCGTCAGGCATAGCCTCCCCTTGAAAACCCAGGCTTCGGGACGATCGCCGCATCATCCACCGGCAAGGGACCGCGGGAGGAAATAGCGCAACTGATTCTTGTCGACACGTTCAGGTAAAGTTACCCTCCATCTCAAGTGTTGTTCTATGCATCAAAGACGACGGTGACTTTGACCATGGGACGTGACGCTCCTAATTGCGGATGGTGCACGCCGTCCACGGATCGAGGATGGGAGCTGCTAGCGTAATCCAATGTCCTTGAAGGGCTCCTACAGCTAGGGCTGGTACTGGACATCGAAACGGTCTGTTCTGATCAATCCAATGCATCCATGGGCCGCTGGTTGATATTCAGATGACGCTGTTACATTATGTACCTCTGGACTGATCGTCTAAAGATAGAGGACACATGATGACGAAGGATGAGCTAGACCAATCCGTGAATACATTGGAAGGTTCTCCGAGCTACACCTCAGCACCAAGGTTTTTGGTATCTGTAGTACTGAGTCTACTGACACTGACAGTCCGCCACAAGATAAGGAGGGTCGTCCCGGTATATATATGGTGGTATATGATGCTTTTGAGGGCACTCGAGAGAGGTTGAGCTTCCGCCCACCTCGCAGTCGCCATTCCCATGGAGAGGTCATATCGGGCGTTCAGAGACTTGTATCATCGACACGACAGGCCTTTGCCCGAGTCCATCCTCGAGGCGACTTTTGACTTTACAGTAGAGAAATCTGGAAAACTTTGAGTGACGCCTTGATGTAGGGAATTTTAGCCGCCTGCAGGGCAAGAGAAAAATGTCCGCGACAAAGCCAGGTGGGTGTGGCTGCTGGGACTGATTGGTTTGCGACATCAAAGTTGCCACGAGCTGATGCATACTCTCAAAGGTTCAGGGATCAGGAATAGGATTGATTCTGCCATTCTGGTACAGTACTTCTGTTTCAACAGAACGAGGTCTCTGTAATACCATCATTAATACCCTGATCGACCAAGCCTTGACATGAGAGATTAGGCTCTTGTGGGCGGTGTAGCAGTTTCTGAAGTGCAAAGCGGGTTCGATCGTAACGCTGTATATTACATATGTACTGTATTCAAGGTGTAATAACGGAACCCCATGCAACGCGTAAGCCTGATCATCATGGACCCCCTTAGTTAGAGAGCAGTCACCTATCAGAGTAGAAGTGGTGCAGTGCGGACGCTGCGCACTCGAGGAGGCCAATTGCGCTGTTTGCGGCGGAGATGCAAAGCGGAGCTGGCGACGGTGTGTTCCTGGCCCACCTCAACCGTTCTCCGTGTCCAACCTCTCTGACTCTCTCAGTCTCTGACTCTCTGGTGCTGGCCACGATTCTGACTCTTAGATCTTCGGGTGACCCTCTATTCGGGCCAGGCTAGACCTGAACAGTCCCGTCTCCATCGACTGTCTGCTACCACTAGTCTCTAGTCTCTAGACTCTCTACTCACCTCTTATTTTCCCTGAATCCTATTTCTTCTGTGCTACCAAGATCCTACCAGACATCGCCGAAAACTTGCTTGTTTGCGCCCCCTCCCCTCCCCCGGAAACCCTCCACTATCTTACAGTATGTGGCCCCTTCCGTCCTGACCCGGAGAACGTTCTATTGTCACTTCGTCGTCGCTGCCCCTACTCCTACTACAACCCACTCGGGTTCCCCTTCTGAACTCCGTCTCTCAAGAGTCCAGCCGACCATCCGACGTTGGCGCATTCCTCTTCCATTTCCGGCCTGTGATCCTCCAATCGCATATTCATTAACCGTTCCTCCACCTGTCAGTGAATCTTATCGCCTTTTAATCTCCCTTCGCCTCTACCCCTCGTGGCTTCCTCCGCGTTCAGTCACGGAAGCCTGACACGGCCACGGCCCTTTGAATTTCGACAATTCCTCTCTGATCAGACTCGACTCCCTCGAGCATCCACCATGACTGTCGACAACGAGAAAGTGCGTGCCTCGGGCGAAACTCCGCGGGAGACGCTCCCCACGGTCAACCCGGCAATTGAGAAGCAGCAGGAGGCTGCGAAGTCTCCTGCCTTCCACCCGGCCGTTTACGTGAGGTAGGACATCTACGCCCATTCGAAGTGTGCCCACAGATCGATGCAAGGAAACAATTGATCCTAGTCCGTCTGGCGCACAAGAAGAAGCGGCGAATCGCTGACCTGCAATGCCACAGCATCTGGATTACCCTCAGTTCCTCGGTCATCCTGTTCAACAAGTGGATTCTCGACTATGCCAATTTCCGTGAGTCGTTCCCCAGTCACTTTGTCTGACTGTGGTTCACACTGATATTGACAATTCGACTTTTCACATCAACAGGCTTCCCGGTACTCTTGACAACATGGCACTTGGCATTCGCGACCATCATGACCCAGCTGCTGGCTCGCTTCACCACTGTTCTCGATGGACGAAAGTCTGTCAAGATGACTGGTCGCGTCTATCTCCGCGCAATCGTTCCGATCGGTCTCATGTTCAGCCTGAGTCTGATCTGCGGTAATATGACATATCTATATCTGAGTGTGGCTTTCATCCAGATGCTCAAGGTATGTAGCTCTACCGCCCTTCGGTCTGCGCAAGGAACTCTTGACTCTCCGAGCGAAGACTAACATGTGGAAATGCGTTTTTGGTGCGTGTAGGCTACTACTCCCGTTGCCGTTCTGCTTGCCACTTGGGGCATGGGTATGGCTCCCGTTAACTACAAGACCCTTGCCAATGTCTCCATCATTGTGGTCGGTGTTGTTATTGCGTCCTTCGGTGAGATCAAGTTTGTCTTGGTCGGTTTCCTGTTTCAGTTGGGTGGTATCGTCTTCGAGGCCACCCGCTTGGTCATGGTTCAGCGCCTTCTCAGCTCCGCCGAGTACAAGATGGACCCCATGGTGTCGCTCTACTACTTCGCCCCGGTCTGTGCCGTGATGAACGGCGCGGTGGCTCTGTTCCTCGAGGTCCCCAGCCTGACTATGGGCCACATCTACAACGTAGGCATCTGGGTCTTGCTTGCTAACGCCATGGTGGCTTTCCTCCTGAACGTTTCCGTGGTCTTCCTGATCGGCAAGACCTCATCTCTGGTGATGACTCTTTGCGGTGTCCTCAAGGATATTCTCCTGGTGGCCGCCTCCATGCTCATCTGGAACACCCCCGTCTCTGGTCTCCAGTTCTTCGGTTACTCCGTGGCGCTTGTCGGTCTTGTCTACTACAAGCTCGGCGGTGAGAAGATCCGCGAGTACACTGGACAGGCAAACCGAGCGTGGGCCGAGTACGGCAGCACCAACCCCGCCAAACGCAAGTTCATTATCTTTGGCGCCGGTGCTCTCATCTTCTTCCTCTTTGTGGGCTCGATGGCACCCAGCTACGCCCCGGAACAGGTTGATCGCGTGAAGACTTTGCTTGGCGGTGTCACTGCTGGTAACGCCTAGACGTGAGCGTGCCTAGAGGGCCTTACAACCCTGAAGCATTTGGAACCATCGGGTCGGGTTCAGATCGGCGCGACTTTGAATAAGGAGCTGTTGTGGTCAAATCGCTGACCGCCTCTTCAGAGCGGCATTGACACTCGTGCGAGGACCCCGGATGGTTCCATGCGCGGGCAGTACTCGGCTGTTGAGGTAGTCTTTCCCTGGAAACCGTCACACCACCTTCATTCACAGTGCTATGGTATCTTCTTGTCTTCCCCTTCTTTCTTTGCCTGTTTTTATGCTGGCATCAGCGGCATGCTGGCCTTGCTGCTGTTGGAGTGGCCTGTAAGGACCGCGGAGAGCGACTTGGCGACCATCCCGGGGTCATTTCTCCACCACAGCCCTCATTGCTTGTTTCCTCACCGCCGGGTCTACTCTCTCTTGGGCGCAGGGCTTTATATCAGCACTTTCTCTTCTCGTACCTTACTTGCTTCACTTTTCTCTCCTTGGTCCCTTGGCTTCTTGGCTGCTTCGAGTGGCGTCCTCGTCTAATTTCCCCTGATGATCCTGTTTCGTGCTTGAAATGTTGTATCCGGCGTTGCTTCGCATGGCCTTCAACCTCGAAACATTCTGGTAGTGGTCCCAGGTCCCACCTTTCTCAGCATGCGACTTGCCTTTGGTTTTATCCTTGTGTTGCCACAATAGAAGTGTACTATCTCAACCCATTTTTCCCAATTCTACGCCCCGTGTCATACTCTCTTAAACGAGCCGTCAGGCCGGCATGGTGTGGTAATCCATGCTACGATGATGCCTTCACCCCGCTACTCGATCAGTAGTACATTGACTAGATACTGCTGCCATAGGCTGGTATGCACATGGGGCTCTTATGCCATGATCACCGTGGTGATGTCTGCGAGCCTTGGGCATTAGACAAACTGAATTTTCAGGATCTGCCGGCCACCCTGTTGTGAGTGTGGAGGAAAGAGGGGCTGGCCAGCACTTTTACTCTAGTTCTGTACAGTCACAACAGTGCACCTACTTAGTACTAACTACCACCTCATTACTCGTTACTCGTTACGAGTCAGTACTCACTGAGTCACTACTGTTGGCGGAATCTGCCAAGGCGCACTCTGGGGTGACTTGGGTATTGCAGCCGGGAGCGGTGATGCTGCGGTGCATGACCTACCTGTTATGATGGCTGGACTCCGCCTATGGCTTAGTACTCGAGCAGCGAGGCTAAGATAGTCGGGCACTCACCCGACATCACCTCCGGCAAGACCTAGGTCATGACTGGAGCTTACCTACGTATGTGAGTGCAGGGATAGGCCCTCGAGGGCACTGGACCAAGGCACGAGTGACTCGAAAAGTATGGATGGGACTGGCGTTAACAGATTTACTGCAAAGGCTCAGTTGGCGGGCAAGGTGAGGTCTGTGAGTGTGACTGGGTTGCACAGGCCGTGGCAGTGGCTGGCCACCAGACCAGCGAACTCATGGACAGCTGGATGCCTGGATGCGACTCGGCCGGGGCCCCGGCGAGGCTTCTGTCTCAGACTCTCTGATTCTCAGACTTTCCAGTACCCGCGTGGAAGTGAGAGAGTACGGTGACTACTAACATTGTAGTACTTGCAAAGTGTACACTCGACAAAGTCAGGTAGTCTCCGGATCCAGTGATCCACTGTCCATGGCAAGCCAACAACGTGAACATGACTGGCAGACTGCAGAGGTGGGTCTCTGGGTCTCTGTCCCGAGTCTCAATTGGCAGAGCAAGCCAGGGCTGACGGAATCAGTCTTGGAGATTGGTCAATGGCGACGCATGAGAGCGCCAGCCGCCGCAAAGCCAAACGGCGCAAGCCAATCTTGGGGTCCAACACATCTCCACCGGTACTGTCCTGGTATGGTCACAGCCCTCCGGATGCAGACCAAGACGTCGTGTATTGCTGTTCTGTATCGTTTTCTCCGCATTGCGGATCCCTCCCTCCGATCACCTCAGATCATCTGTCGCGCAACTGGTCTTCTTCATCCTCTTCCGTCCTTTCTTCCTTTCTTCCTTTCTTCTCCTCTTCTCATCTTCTCATCTTCTCTCGTATTCTCCCATCGCATCGGGTCCTCTCCGTCGTCTGCCCTCTACATTTGGCCTCCATCCTCATCTCACTCTTCTTTGGCCGTCTATCTTCTTTAGACGGGCTCGCCATTGAGACACGCTGACCCTCATTTCGCAAACTTCCCCAAGCTCCTACGTCCTCAGTCCTCTATATCCGCGCCGAGTCTCATCGACCCTCACTCTTCGCGTCAAAGCTCGTTCACCGGGTCACCGGTCTTCATATATTTCATATATACTCTAGGTGGTTGAAGTTTCTGGTGGTAGCCGCACTTACTCTAACAGTTCAGTACCTTGGTCCTCGCGCGAGATTGCGATACTCCCCGTCATGTGTCCTACGATCGTCAGTCGCCTGTCCGACGGGCCCGCGATGGTTCTCTCTCCTTCCCAAGACCACGTCTTTGGTCAGCTCCCCTCCCAGTCTCTGCTGGATGTCCACAGTGACTTTCACACCTACTCGGGTACCTTCAATTCCACATTCGGAGCGAGCAAATCAACACAGCCCGCGCTGCCCGTTCAACCCAAGGTATCTCGCAAGAGGTCGCGAGATGAGTCGGTGGTTGATGAGCTGCTCCTTGCAGATGGTTCCTCTCCTCAGGAGGCTTCTGGAGGGGCACAGCCTTCCCTGAACATGGCAGGCTCCATTCCCTCCGGTCTGCAAAACGGACTGGGGCCCTCCATTGCCAATCCCGCTGGGGCCATTGAGTCACAGCAGGGGGCTGCAGCTGTCCTGGACAGCCAAGGGAGCAGTCGCAAGGCACAAAGACTCGACGCTTCTACATCGGGCTTGGGCCAGACCTCCGCGACTGGAAGTCCTGAAAGCGCAAGCGGTAGCATTGTGGCGGATCTGCATCGCACGAGCCCGCCATCACCGCCCGCAGAGCCTCTTGTTGACGAAGCAACGCGGCTACTTGGCATTAGTTGGCAGCGTGTCGACACAGATCCCGACATGGCACCTGCTGTCCGCGGCTGGACCAAGTACATCGACAATCAATACTCTGCGCACCTGCACGACTCGCAAATGCTGATGAAGAGCCGCGCCTTGAATGCCTACCTCGTTGCTGCCACACCAAATTCCAGCTCCTGCACCAGCTTCTATTTGTTCAATGAAGACTTGACGCAAGGCCAGCTGGTGGCGTCTTCTTGGGAAGCCTGTCTGCACAACCTTCGATATACACCTCCTGTGTTTGAGGGGAACGCAGTAATCGTGGCTGCCGGCCGTCCAGAGCCGACTTCCAATCCTTTCACCTCTACGAGCGAATCGGGCGTGCCCCTTTTGCAACAGGCCCTCTCCAGCCACACTCACGTGGCCCCGTGCGGTATGACCGCGGGAATGGGGCTGAACCCAGGCGTGGACATGGGAATGGAGATCGACTCTTAGAACCACGCACGAACCATCCGCAACACATGGAATTTTCGTTACGATTCGACGAGATTTATTGCTTTTTGCGAACTCGAAAGGCCTCTCCTCCGACTCCGCACGGATCTCATCGATGCCGTCGACCCATCAATGTGTCTCTCCCACGCCTGCTCGATTCTCGTATTTCGTATATTGTATTTGCTTTCCATTTCTCCGCGACGGATTTATCGTACTTGACCACTGCTTTTTCTATTCTACAGCTTTTGATGGCTGCTTTTAACTGACCCAGGGCCACAATCATCCAAAGTCCAGGACTGTTGAGCAGATGGATCAGCGGACAGTGATTGTCGCTGAGCATTTTGCCCTCTCTCTTCGTTTCACGATATATTTTTTTTTGTTTCTTCTTGTCCTCTGGTTCCCAAAGTTTTGCTGGCTTCATTTTTTTTTTCTTTTTTTTGTCCTCAAGGATCTGCTTTCAGTCACGTCGGTTCTGTCCTCTTTTCCCTTGGGGCCTCGCGGGAGGTAGTTGGCGGGAGTTCTCTTTGTTCATTATACACAATTTTCAGTGGGTTACCGAACGCCGTCTCTTCTCATCTATCGAAATCGATGAGAGGTCTCTATTCGAGAGAAAAGGAAAAAAAAATCCATACTTTGGAATGAAAAAGATGATCTTCGCAAAACCATGTCTCGTGTGTCTTGAGTGGTGATGAAACATACTACATACTAGCGAGTAAGGGACCTTGATGCTCGGGTGCTGTACAACTGTACGTACCTAGTAACTAAGGTATAGAGATAGTACATACAAGTCACACCCGTGGCGGGTTTATTTACAAGGCATCTTGGAATGATCAACCAAGTCGGAGCTGACTGGAGGGCTATATGAGCTTCTCAGATGAAATCTTCGGCACACACCCACAGCCTTGGAAGTTGATCCCGATCAACCACCTCGTGACATCGGACTCAACCATCACTTTTCTAATAACTAGCGCTTCAGTCGTCGTTAGGTGGCTGACCCTTCTCTCCCTCTTCATCTAATATGTGTGCGTAGGACCATTCCGAGCCTTTAGTGTCCACTCCCGGTACCTCTGATCTTTGGTCTTCAATCTCGGCACCTGGGCTCTTCCAGTTGGCGTAGCTAAATACTTTTCTGTTCTGACCGTCGTAGATCACATTCTAAACGATCGGCCCGGGTCCTCCCTTCCTCCCTCTAACAGAGGAGTACAGTACTCAGTCGGGTACTCACTAGGTTACTCTAGGTAGTAACGACTCAATACTATTCCAATCCATACTCATTCCAGGACGTAGTGGACGCTACCAGACGCCCCACCGCAAAACTGCAGGCTACAGCCCAGTGTAAGCTCCCCAGCATTCTATATTATTATTATCATCCAGCACATCCCATATACCCACCACGCGTAGTTCGAAACGGACCTAGTCCCCAATGATTGGCTTGAGATATGTGAGGCCATAAATGGTGCATACTGCATACTACATAGTACATACCGCATAGCACGGGCAACGGCGGACCTGGAACGGGCCCATAACTGGTTCTTGTTTCTGTCCAACGGTTGAGAATGCGGGACTTTGAATGGATCTTGAAGAGTGGGGACTGGGGGGATGGCATGTCCGCGAGCGCTGGATACTGCGGGAGAAGGCCGGAATGGGAGAGTCGAGAACGATAACGGCCCGACTTCCAGCTAGCGTGCAATGTACGTTGATGATTTGAGAGTGGACAGAAGTGTGTCGTTGTGGGTTGGAGCATACTACGGTAGGTCTTGGGGGTACTTACAGGTGAAAAGTACAAAGTAGTTACAGACTAGAGTACAGACGACAGAGGCGATATTTGATACACCGCCAGTTGACCAGGATCTGACTACTAGCTGGGTACTTGATGTGACAGCCCTGGTGGTCGCCGACCACTGGGGATTCTGACAGTGGACTCTATGTCTTGATTGCAGGTCGATATCGAGTCAGTGTCAGGCGCTTCGATTGTCAGACGCGCTGGGGGGGGGCCAAAGTTCCCTTAGCCGATTAGGAGAGGGTCGCTTGGCAAAGACGTTGGAACTTGGAACTGTTACGAGTTATGGAGTGAATGAGGAGGGCGTGCTTGGTTTACCGCGCATGGGTGCTTTACTGCTCCTTGCTACGAGTACAAACTAGTCAAGGTTCACACTTAACCTCGAGGGGAGGTGTGAGAGAATCGGGCTGACTGATTTAGAGGTTGAAAACTTCAACATCTACACTCATTGAGGGTTGCGTGAGAGAGGGCCTCTTTTTAGTTTTTACAATTTTTGATTGTTTTGTTCTTTCTTGGGTCAATTATTTGATCCTGTATATACCATGACATGCTGAGCAATATGATTGGAAACATTTCAGGTTCCTCTTTGTGGGAGTGCTGAGGTACAATCGAGAGGGTTCGTCTCCCAAGCAGCTGGGCTGAAAAAGCGGTCCAAATCAGTCGTAGTCGTAGTCGCTGCCAGCGTCGTAGTAATCATCCCCATAGTCATCTTCGTCATTTTGTTGATATTGGCCGGCAAAGGCATCATCGACATGATCGTCTTCAACTTCTTCATCCTCGTCATCGAGGTCATCTGGATCCGCATTTGCTTCGAGAGGCTGCTCTCGCTTGCCCACCGCATCGAGCGGTGCCGTGGCTGGGGGAGTATTGAGTACGGCGACAGGTGGCGCGGTGGGCGGTGGGGTGGGTTGCCCGTAGGCCGCCGAAATAACGGGCTTGCTGTTGATGACCGACGAAGGTACAGGGACGGGAGAGGCCCGGACCTTTCGGCGGGATGGCTCAGGCTGAACACTAGCGCTGCGCCGTGAGACCACACTTCGGCTGCGACTGCGACTGCGATTTTCTGTCCGACTCAAAGACTCAACCTTTGCCACGCTGTCGCTGGGACCGTCCTGGTCGTACAGATTGTCCAGAAGCGAGTAATTAATCTTCTTACTGTACCCTCGCTTCTCCAACATCCGCCGCGTGGCTTCGGCTGGAGTCGAGGCGCGGGAGCTGCGACCATCTTCACCATCGCCTTCAAGGTAGGCAACGTCGCCGAGACGACCCTTGCGCCGTTTGCGAGGCTTGGTCTTGGATGGACCGGCAGTGGCTTCCGCGAGAGCGCGCTTCAAGGCTTTGGCCTGTTGCGCACGCAAATACTCCTTGTTCTCGTGAACCCAAATCTGCTCTTTCAGTTCGATTTCCTCACTGGCGAGCAGACAGTTGACAACCTCGGGGTCGTCTGCGAACTCTGCCTCGTCAATATCGACGTTGTCCGAGACCGTGCTGACAGGTCGTATTTTCCCACTGAGACTCTCGACCATATCGGACCCTTTGGCCAGCATGTTTTGAATTTCTTTTTCTAGGGCATTCTCGGAAGCGACTTGATCGGCTGATGGTGCCGGGTAGAGATGACCTCGAGGTCCCTTGATCTTTGCTTCGGGAGCATCCTTACTTTCTCTCGCTGCATCCTCGACGGCTTCGTTGACGGCCCTCGCTACTGATGCTCGTCGCTGAGGGTTCTCCAGCAGGGCTGGATCGATTGGAATGTTCGGAATTGCAAAACCGTCAGCGTCATATCGCGGCGCTTGTAATGACCCTGTATCGTTTCCCTCGGCGACTTCGCCTTCGCCTTCAATCTCTGCTGCAGTCTCGGGGTATCTCGTCATCGCTCGTATTGACTTTTTGTCTTCTCGGCCGCGCGTGAAGGAGGGCGGGTCGTGGGCATTCTCCAGTTGAACAGAGCGGAATTGATCCACCGTCAGCTCACCACTCTCAGTCGAGCCAAATTCCGAGAGACGCTGGCTGATGGTGACTTCGGTAACCTTGACGACGTAGACCAGCTCGCGAATCGTCCGCCGAAAGTTGTTCATCCGCGCGGCCAGGATCAAGGCTGCACCACAAAGACCCGCCGGCCGTCGACCGGTAGACATCCAGTCACGATTCATGCGTTGAATGATGCGGACTGCCTCGCCAGCCACTTGCATCGTTGCAGGGCCAAATTCAAGTTGCTTCGCAAACCGGTAAATCAAGCTTTCCGGATCTATTGGATTCATCAAAAAGACGTTTCCTCCCAAGCGCAGTTCGTCAAGAAGCGCCTTGTATGTGCGACCAAGTTTGAAGACATTGACCATCAGAACGTCGGCAAAATCGATAAGCATCGCGGTATTGCCATCCTGACGACGACAGGCGATGTAAAGAGCCACTGCAGCAACGTGTTTAGTGCGGCGACCTTGGATGAAATTGAGACCAACTGCAAGCTTAAAGACCTGACCAGCAGCCTTGCTTGCACTTTCGGGGATATTGAGACTCCGCGCCAATTGCAGGATGTATCGATTACCAGCTTGCTCGGTGACCTCTCGACTTTCCATGCCACCGCCACGCTGAAAGCCAGGGCCAAAACTCCGGACATGGGTCTGATCTGAACCAACAAAGGAACCTTGCACGACGGCGGCACCAGCGGAGGTCTCACCGAATGTTACCTCGGAGACAATGTTCGACTCGCTGATGACAGTACCGCATCCTGAGCAGACCTTCTGGCCTTCATCCTCAACAATGTGTGGAGCAGGGCACCCCGGGTTTGGACAGCTCTGAGTCTTGGGGTGGGTGGTTGGGCGTGTTGGCTGCGGACGGCCAGCCGGCTGAGGTCGTCGGATTGGGGTCGAGCTCGGAGGTTTCAGGCTTGCAAGGCGACCAACAGGAGGCCGTGGGCCCCGAGGGGCCACGGAGATGCTGGTGGATCGTGAGGCCGACATGGGTGGATGTGAACAATCTGCGTTGAAGAGGCAGAGTCGAAGCTCAGTGGACCTGCAATCAGCCCACAGTCTTGCAGCGATCGAAGCTCGGAGTGAGGTGAAATGCGCTTCTACAGAGACGAGACAGGCTTCCAAGAGAGGCGCAATGTAGCTGATTATAATCTCCCAGGACTTATTGCCCACGAGAGATCCGATTGCGCTCGTCTCCGATCTGGAGGCAACAGCAGCGCTGTGTCGGCAACCGACTCAACCACTCCGCTTCCCACCACGCGCTATAGGCGCTTTGTGGGCTCACGAGAGCGTTGGATTCCTCCCCCTTTGATCGCGAGACACAAGTCTGGGTAAAGGCGCCCTTGCAACTGGAGTAAAAAAAAGACCTGATAAGACGATAAGCACGGGCAGAGAGCTGCAAGACGGACGGGGGGTCGAGAGGCGGACTCTGCGGTGAAGTTTTCGCGAGAATAAAGGTCACCCGTGGCTCAGTGGGGAAATCACGTGCTGTGCATTCAGCAGTTGACGGGCACGCGTTCAATCCGTCCCGCGGACGACTTTCGAATTACTGGGACACATCCTTTCCTCGAACCAGATTTACTTTGGAAGAACGAGTTTGGGGCATCTCTCGTACTTCAGAATTCAACCGAGTCGTCTCATCGATATCGTATACGTTGTAAATGAGTCTTCTACAATCACCCAGCCCAATTTCTATCTCTGTCGGCTCGAGCTCCACAATGTTAGACACTCGTCGAACGTCCGTATCCGAAGACAGAAGTGCTCTCGAGTCTCGACTCCTCGAGTGGGACCTGGGCGGCTAGTCCTCAAAGGGTTATATTGAACTTTTCGAGCGGAAGACCTTGGAAGTTGGGTTCGCACGTGATAGACATACAGTAATACAATTACACCGTATGGCAAATGGATCATGCGATCGCGGCGATCGGCTTAACGGCTATGTATGTAGTAGGTATGTAATAGTTACCTGCTGGGGCTCTATTTTCAGGCAGCAAGGTGGCAAGGCATTCAAACCAGCTCTTCTACAAGACTTGCATTGCACCTGGATGACGTGAGCGTATGGTTACACCAAGTCACAAATAATAAATAGCAGTCGATCACTCCTTCGCAGGCCTTGCTTCTTTCCCCTCGCATCGATATTTGTACATTTTGGATCAAGCTCTGTTGTAGCCGACCATGCATGACCAATGCACAATGATGTTTCGGAATACCCATCAACGTGGTTCGCTGGAATCTTGGTGCTTGCTGGAGGCTCATGTTGCGGCATTTGTGCGTTCCTTGCCTGAGCGCAACGCACAAATCTCGCAACTTTGCCGCCGGCATTTCTCATACTGGTCTGGTCTCAAATGAAGACCCTCATGATCATGAATATAAAGGCAGCTGAGGATCCGATCGTACCGGAGTGATCAATGTTCACCTTCTTGCCTTCCTCTGCGCTGTGTCGTAGTTGCTTCGATTCCCGATCCCGAGGTGCATTAGCCATCAAGTCTACTACCTTCCTTCTTCCGCAAACCGTCGTCGCTATTGTTCTTGACCTTCGACACACCACCTAGAACCTCTTTCAAACGGTCTGACCGACAACATTTAACTGTATACATCATCATTTGCCACTATCCATTACTCCTCGGTCATTGTTACAGCAACTTTCTGATTGATAGCGTCCATTGCTTTTCGCTCCGCCCGACGCCCGCTCTCCGACTGATCACTACTCTACTTTCAACTCTCTGGTCTGTTGGATACCATGTCTCCACGACAGAAGCCCCACTCCTCGACAAGTGACTTCAGAGTCCACGGAACAACTACATCTGTTACGAAGCCGTCTCAATCAATCAGAAAAAGCCTCTTCTGGGTGAGCAATATCCATTGCGCGTCATGTGTCGCCTACATTACCGATATCCTCTCTGAGGTTCCTTCAGTTGAGGATATCGATGTCTCAATCATGACACACGAAGTACGGGTGACTCACGGGAGTTCTGTTAAATCTACTCTACTGGTCGATACCTTGATTGACGCGGCTTTCGAAGTGCACCATGTCACAACCTACGATAGTGACGGGTCCATTTTGACCGAAACCGACACGACATCATGGGCTCAGCGAAGGACTGGAAATCTCTCCTACGACGGATCGTATTCCAGTCTTTCCACGAATGCCAAAGAACAATTTTATGGTGCCTGGAACAGACAACACCTTGCCACGTGTGACGCCTGCCGAAAAGAATCAGAGCAAAGATATCTCGACTCGACAGAAATCGCCAATTCTGACCTTTTAGAAGGTCAGCCAACGACATCTGCTGTCCTAACACCTCAGAGTGAGAAGCCAAAGCCAGAAATCCCGAGCTCAAAGCAGTCGCCGTCGAGCGCAATCGGCCGCGCCGTACCTTCGATTGCGGATTCCGAAACAAACTCAAAGACAAACCAGCCTTCTCCATCGGCCGAACCCGAAACTTATAGCGCACGCATCAGCATTGGTGGCATGACATGCGCGTCATGCGTTAACAGTGTCACAGCTGCACTTCAAGAAATGAGTGGTGTTGAGGAAGTATCTGTCAATCTGCTTACGAACAGCGCGGCTCTCATATTCGTTGGCCCGCGTGATTATGTCGATGAAATCACTGAAAGAGTCGAGGACATTGGCTTCGAAGCCGTTCTTGATAATGTGAATCAACTATCTCCTCCATCCAATCGGCAGACAGCTCACGCAGGGCATGATGCTGCTCGACGCGATGCTGATGCCGACTCTCCTTCACAAGCCGCGTCAATGGACCGAACACCAAAACGCACAATCTCAATCTTAGTCAATGGGATGTTCTGTCATCATTGTCCCGAGAAGGTGATGGACTCCTTGTCTAGGCTTCAGAATGTCAGCGTCAATCAAGCTCCAACAGAAAAGAGACCAATTGTTGAAATTACATACACGCCTGCACCCCCGACCATGACCGTCCGCTCAATAATCAAGACCATCGACGACGCCCACGCTGCTTTCCAGCCAAGTGTATACCACCCGCCGAGTATAGAGGAACGATCCCGGGCAATGCAAATACATGAGCGTCAGAGATTGCTCTCACGCCTGGTCTTCGTGCTCGCCGTCGCTATACCCACCTTTATCATCGGAATCGTGTTCATGTCGCTAGTTTCTCCACGGAACCCGACCCGGCGATATTTGGAACAAAAGATGTGGTCTGGTAGTGTCACTCGCATTGAGTGGGCTTTATTCATTATGTCCACGCCCGTGATGGTCTTCGGCGCCGATGTATTTCACACTCGTGCATTGAAAGAAATCCGTGCTTTATGGCGCCGCGGAAGTCGAGTCCCCGTTTTGCGCCGGTTCTATCGATTTGGAAGCATGAATCTCTTGATTTCGGCGGGAACATCAGTCGCATACTTCTCGTCACTGGCCATTCTCATCGTGGACGCCTTGCGTGGCTTCAAAGCAAGCGCTCATGGAACGACGTATTTTGACTCGGTGGTCTTCTTAACGCTTTTCATTCTCGCCGGGCGCTTTTTGGAGGCATACAGCAAGGCTCGCACAGGAGACGCAGTGTCGGCCCTGGGCAACCTGCGTCCATCGTGTGCACTGCTAGTGGGAGACCGCTCCATCGAAGACGAAGTCTCTACTGGCTCCACAGCCGAGTCCACGGTCAAGATCAGTGTCGATCTTTTGGAAGTCGGAGATCACGTTCTCATTCCTCACGGCACCTCTCCGCCTGCTGACGGTGTGGTAGTCAGCGATGGCATTTATCAGTTTGATGAGAGCTCACTGACAGGAGAGTCCCGACCAGTACCTAAAAGACAAGGAGACGAAGTCTTTTCTGGCTCGGTGAATGTCGGTAAACCGGTGAAAGTTCGTATCACCGAGCTGGGTGGGTCATCTATGCTCGATCGAATCATCGCGGTTGTGCGCGAGGGTCAAAGCAAGCGTGCGCCATTGGAGAGAGTCGCAGATGTCCTGACCTCCCATTTTGTACCAGTCATCACTTTGATCGCTATTCTTACCTTTGTGGTATGGCTTGCTCTTGGTCATACCGGTGCTCTTCCTGGAGATTATCTCGACAGCTCTCGCGGAGGCTGGACATTTTGGAGCTTGGAATTTGCGATCGCTGTCTTTGTTGTTGCCTGCCCTTGTGGCCTGGCGCTGGCCGCACCGACTGCCCTGTTTGTCGGAGGTGGTCTTGCAGCCCAACACGGAATCCTGGTCAAGGGCGGCGGCGAAGCTTTTCAGGAGGCTAGTCGTTTGGAGGCCATCGTGTTCGACAAAACTGGTACTTTGACTGAAGGCGGAAGCTTGAAGGTAACTGAACACGAGTTCCTCACCAAGGATCCAGATTTGATGAGTGTCTCATGGACGCTTGCACGAAGCCTAGAAGAAAAAAGCAATCACCCTATTGCACAGGCAATCTCTGCATTCTGCCAAAGTCAGGCTACAATCGATATTGTGTCCTCTGATGTTCAAGAGATCTCAGGCCAGGGGCTGAAAGGCTCTTTTCAAGTCGACTTAGACAAAGGCCAGTCATACGAAGCTGTGATGGGTAACGAGCGCCTGCTTCGGAGCATGCACCCCCTGGAGAGCGACACCTTTTTCATCTCCAGTCTCCTGTCAAGGTTTCAAACGAACGGCAAATCCACCGCTGTATTGTCGATTCGGCGCAAGTCCTCCAAACCATCCTCCTTTGTGCCCGTGGCCATCTTTGCGACATCGGACACAATACGACCTGAGGCTGTTGAGGTCATCTCCCGACTTCAGAGCAAAAATGTTCAGGTCTTCATGTGCACAGGTGACAACCTGAAGACCGCAAACGCTGTCGCTGAGATGCTAGGGATTCCACGTTCAAATGTCATGGCGGATGTGCTACCCGCACAGAAAGCTAGCTTTGTGAAGTCTATACAGGAAGGCTCAATGGACAGCGCGGCCTTGGCTAGTACTAAGAAAGTGCAACAAGGAAAGACTGCCCGTTCCATTGTAGCATTTGTCGGAGACGGTATCAATGACGCACCCGCCCTCGCGGCTGCGGATGTCAGTATTGCCATGGCGTCTGGTTCCGATGTTGCCATCAACTCTGCCAGCTTCATCTTGCTGAACTCAGATCTCCGCACTATCTTAGAACTCGTTGTTCTCAGCCGCAGAGTGTTTAACAGGGTTCGAATGAACTTTGGATGGGCTGTGGTCTACAATTTTATACTGGTCCCTGTGGCAGCTGGTGTATTCTATCCAATTGTGAGCGGTCACCATGAGAAGGTTGTTGGTGGAGAAGTGGTCAACGTGAACGAACATTGGAGACTGAGCCCCGTGTGGGCTGCACTGGCAATGGCGTTGAGTAGCATCTCCGTCATTTCGAGCAGTCTGGCGCTGAGAATCAGCTGGGGCGGCGTGAAAAGGCTCCTTAAGAGACAATGATCTCTAGCTTGGATGAGCATGTAATTAGAATGTTTAATGATTGGTTCCATTACAAGAACTGGTGTTGATCCTTGTAACCAACAAATCTGGTTTGTTTCTGAAATAGGACCATCACCCTGACTCCCCCCAAATCTCGGCAACTTTCTTACTGAGTGCTTTGCCAAAGTCTTTCCTCCTCACGACAGAATGAAGCTCCTTCGCCAGGAGGGTCTCCCGTTCACTGGGCTCCAGCGTCTTGTATGCTTCCACGAGCTGTCGCGGCGTTGGCCATCGTCGTTGAATCTCCAACGCTCGTTCGCCCGTGATGCCTCGGATACACATCAGCATTTTGAGGAAAACATCTCTCAGAGACAAGACGTCTGATTTGGAAGTCAAAGCGGAGAACGTTGAAAAAGTGACTCCATATGTCACGGACGGGTCTTTGGCTCGCAACTCGTCGAGCAAAGGGAGGTATGCCTTGGCGGAAGACAGACAACGGCTGGGGATCAAGGCAACCGAGTTTGGTGTTGTAGTCGTGGATCTTTGGCTTGCATGGCTTTGATCCTGTGATGAGTCGTAGGCGCCGTACATCTTCGTGAGAAGCCGAGTCATGCGGGCTAGATACCTAATGGAGTCATCGAGTTGTTTGGTTTTCTTGAGGAAGTACCCGTCAACGACCTGGGTGGAGGCCATTGCGGAAGCAGTCGACTCTTGGTGTTTGAATCCATTTCCCGACGTAGCTTCGGCGTGAGCGACAGCAAACTCTTCGACCAGGTAGATGACGTTCTTGATCCCAGACCGTTTGAGACGGAACTTCTGCTCTTTGAATCGCCCGTCTTTGATTGACTGCACGAGATCGTCAAGTCGCTTTCTTTCGAGGATCCAGTCCAGCATGACTTCGTCGCCTTCTTCGCCGAACCGAGCGAGGTATGACGGATCTCGGCATTTGGCAACCCACATTGCATCGCCGAGCTCAAGGGCCCGGACCTGGGGTGTGACGCCCTTTTTCATGAGCTCGTTGGCAATGTAATCTCGGTCCTTGGAGCTACGCACTTCGCGATTGTCCAGTACTAATTCAACCGTGAAACTGCCGGCAGGAAGGAATATGGGCTCCCGGGGTCCGTCCACCAGAGCGTTTTGGAAAGTGGTGGGAGGCCTGTCTATAATCGCATCACCACATGTATCGAGATCGGGCGTGACGTTGCCCGCGGCAGCAGGGGTTGGAAAAAGTTGAGTCTGAGAGTCGCTGCCGGCAGAGGCATTTGATGGACCTGTCACAGTCTTCTGAATGCGTTTGGCAACCTCCCATCCTTCTTCAGAGAGCGCATACTTCCTGACGGGACGGCCATGCTCGTAAACCAGATCCTTTTGAATCAACGTTCTCATGGAACTCCAAGCTGTAAAGTACTTGGAAGGATCAGGGGGTGCTGTAAAAGAGCTGTCACAATAAGGTTGCGCGACTTCAATCAACTGAGCCTTGGTCAATCCTTGACTGGCATTTTCATCTTGGGTCGCGAGGCCAAGCAAAATTGCATACGGCCCCGACCGTAGCGGAGGCACATAGGGCCGCGCCTTCCGCGGTTTCTTGGCTGGCTGTTCGGCAACGCCTGTATCTGATGTTCTCTTGCTGGCGCCTTCAATGATGCAAGATGCAAGGTTCAGGCTGTTAGTAATGGTCCCGCGCTTTTTAGATTCGTTTCGTGAGCATCAGCGCACCTTGACCGGGGACTTGGGGCATCGGGAGTCCATTTTCTTGGCAGTGAGCCTTCAATTTCTCCGTCAGTCGTTCACATAACTTGGGTCCCAATCCATTCAGTTGCTGCGCTTGTGACGGATGCTCAAATGTCAATGGACATGCTTTCATTGATTCATAGGCTTTCTTGTACCTAGAGGATGTGTTAGACACAGATCTGTCAAATGGCACCATGGCTTGCTTGTCTTGCGGTACTAACACTGTTACGCCCTTGCTGTTGCGCTCTCGCGCCTGGTCCAGCCATTCTTTGATCCATCCTAGTAGTAAAGGATTTGCGCACTCTGCACTCATGGTGACCATTCAGCCTTCCAGGCTGCACGTCTGGTGTTGACCAGCTTCTTGTACACGACGCGTGTTGGTCCCTTGACCCTTCCCCTTCGGCCGCGGACACGGGTCATGTGACTGTCGTGTGAGGTGAAATTGTCTTTTTTAAGGTTGGGGAAGGGATTAATGCGATCTCCCTTCTGTGGGGCTAGCGGCTCCGATTCAATCGCTCCATGTTCGATCTCAGGCCACGCGACTCATCAGTTCACGACAACTTCAGCTGGATTGCGGACTAGTCTCCGCGATTTCAATCCTCAGTCCACTCAAATTGCTACCAGTTCGGCTTTCCACCAGATATGGTTCTCCTATGCGCCTCGCGTAGCCACTGCCGGGTCCATACAGTGCTAAGGTAGCTATTGCTGAAGTTGCACATATCATTCCTTTCTCCTTCAGGTCGTGCAAGATTGCAACGGTAAGAAAGTTTCTTTGCGCCTTGAGACCTTTACTATTGACTAATTCATACAAGATGAATAGTAGGAAGAATTGAACGCCGCAAGAATGCGAAGGGTCCCCTATACCTGCTCCCCTGATGTTCGCCGCACGGGTTCAGAATCTGGGACTATCAACTCTTACTCAAATGGTATGACACTACAATGGGCATGTCATAGGAGTTCGGCCGATCCAAACTGGCACTTAAACCTACTGATGAGAGTCGCTCGTAGAAAGCCTGGCCGTACATACTATCTATTCTACTAACATAGATCGATCAAGAACGAGGAAGATAAGTTCGAAGTAACTTGTTAGAACAGGCTCGCTAAATATCTCACACAGACTCTCCCCCAAGATAGGGGTTATGAATTGAACAAAGCGGATGATGCGCGAGACATTTCCCTCCCAGACTGGGCTTATATGGATTGCCATTGGCGGCTTGCGGAGGTCCTGAACGCCTCCGAACAGCAGAGGCGATCGGAAAATGCTCTTTGGAATGGGAGGACCTCAAACAGACTTGCCACCCACTCAGTGACGATGGTAGCCCCAATGTTGAACTGCTGCTTCGTGCTGGTCTGTGAGCGCATCGAATTACTTAGTGAAAGAAGGATATCCCTCTCGCGCAGACAGCTGATGTTTATGGCCGGGTTTGCTATGGAAGATTATCTACAGATCTACCTTATATCAATAGACTTTATGTCATTCAGATATGGATTTGAATATGAATACGACTTTTGATAATTATACTGCAGTATGGGACCATTAAAATTTTTGACACAATATAGTACGGTGTACGCCGTACTGTAGCTACAGCAGTCTGAGAACTTGTCAAGTTCTAACTGATGAAGAATCATTTTGCCTGGCAGTAGGGTAATATCCAAATTGAGACTAGGGTAGTCTCAAGGGTAATAAATGCTACAAATCATGGGCAATCGATCACCGGCAGAATTTGCAAATGGTCTCATACTACCTATTGCCATGGATCTGCAAATTGGAAGTCCACTACCCAATGTAGGTAGTACCCATATACTGGTGGATCCCGTCAAGTCCCGCTTACAACTTCCAAGCAATTCGACCTAGCAGTGCGCAAGAATGACGTCACCTCTCTGTTACCCGTCTAGACAGCAACTACAGTCCAACGTTGACGCGTTGAGAAGTGTATGCGGAGATGGCCACTAAATACTCCATCAGTTACCCGGGCGAGTAGTCTTGGTTTTCTGGGCACTTTCGTCTTTCTAATCTCAACCATCCTTCTCATACATAGTGACTTCCAGCTATGGAAGACGGAGATAAGATTCTAACCTGGAACTCGGTGACTGAGCCAGGTCCCCCTGTTAACGCAAAAGTACAGGCTGGCTACGACAATGCGGAGAAGAATGAGCCTGAAGGGCCGACAGACAGCCATGTCTTGTCGCAGGTTGAGCCAGAGGAGAAAGGCATTATTCAAAAGATGGGCGACACGAATGATATCAGTGATATCGGTTGGACAAATCTCGAGCATCACCGCGAGCAACTGATCGCAGGCCTTTCGAACGAAGATGCATTCATGCTGATTCGGCGATTCAACAAGGTTAGCGGCGAAATCTGTGACACTTACCATTCTCGCCCTCAATTAGAATACTGACCATCGAATTTCAGCAAGTGTACAATGTCAAAGCTGTCTCGAAGGCCCCTTTGCAAAATCTTGATCTGACGCGCACGGATGAAGACGAGTTCTCGCCTGATAAGCTGCGTGCAACTCTCGAACGCTTTTACACGACTGTCGTCGTAAAGCTAACGAGCGGCGTCAAACACGTCGCGCGGCTGCGATCGTGGAGAGAACCTAGACGGACGGCCGCCTTCTGTGCAGTGAGTATCGCCTTACACCTGGTGATTTTTTTTTTGAAGAATTGCAGTCAACTGATTGAAACCCATTGGAAAGGTTTACACTATTGCTTGGCTCTTGGATCTTCTGTTGCCCACATTCTTTGCTGGTCTGATACTTCTGATTGTCTACCCACCGGCGCGAGCCGTGATGTTCCCACCAGCACCTATTGCTTTGGTGAACAAGGACACCGGTGGAGTACAAAAACCCAAAGCTGGGATGCTCGGCTCCAAGGACAGTATCACTGGCGCCCCACAAAGCTACAAGGGCGAGGCAGCCGAGCGAGAAGCGAGTAATTTAGTGGCCGGTATCGCCAGCGTTGCAGTGGGTAGTGCGGTCGGTAAGCACGAGCAAGGAGTTCCAGACGAGGCACCTCTGGAAGATGATGTTCCCGATGCGTCGGAAATGGTATTCCAATCTGCGGATGCTCAAAGCAAAGCACACGGACACGAACCCTCCGAGCATCATGACAAAACCCGCCAACCGATGAAACAGTCCGTGATGGAGGGAGCCAACATGATGATGTCGATCGTGACCGAACTTACGGATACTTTTGAGAAATTTGAGAAGTATGAAATGCATTGTCATTTCTTTCCGTTGTGGATAAGTGGCCATTCTGTGTGCTAATGTATTCATCGGCGAGTATAAAGTGCGTTATCGCCTACGCCACCATTTCCAATTCAGACACCTCGCCTGCGACTGGCAGCGGTCTTAGTCCCTGCTTGCATTCTCTCGCTCTGTACCTCAGTCTATGTCTTTCACAAGGTAGCTGGACTAGGTGTGGGTCTGGGCTTCTTTGGTGACCCTCTTATCAACCGTGGCCTCGCCATATTGAACGAAAGGCATCCTCACTGGCAGAGACTGCTGAAGCCTCAAAAGTAAGTCTACTTCTTCGCTAGGTATCTCAGAGACCATTTGTCACTAATTGCATGACAGCTCCATATTGAAGGGGATCCCCACAAATGCACAACTGACTCTTACCCTCCTGCGCATAGGGGAGAAAAACGCCTCGCCTTTGCCACCTCCCCCTAGCTCACATCCCCACGACACTGCTCGACGGGCCTCGATAAAGGAAGAGGAACGTACTTTGGCCGCCACAGACGCAGAGATTGACCATGCAGCGACCCCTCAGGCACCACAAGAGCCGGCAAACAGTGAAGACTCGTCCGAAGCACCTCGCAAGAAGTCCTTTGGATCCAAAATTGTGGGCTTTTTCCGAGGTACCACCAGAACCGGCGTTGAAAGTAAGCAAGCTGTGGATCGTGCGCGGGCAGTTGTTGGCTCTCATCATGCCAAGAATCGAATTGGTGTGCTGCACACCAAGGGAGCCCCTCCACCGCCAATTGGACCGACCAAGTTCAGTGCGCGATACAAGGGCCACCGTGGAGCTGTCATTCTCGACTCAACCATGACGCCCCCTACACTATACTTTACTACCGATGTCCCCGAAAGCGATGATATCTCGCCACTGGACCGCAAGAAGGGGTCCGTACTGTTCAGTATGCCCATCTCCGACATCCAGGAGATGAAAAAGCTTGGAGGCATGGGTTGGAAGGGTAAATTGGTTGTAGGATGGGCGATTGGTGAAAAGGAAGTGATGGATGGCATACTTCTTGGGGGCAAGTACCCGGGGCAGTCTTACCGGTTGACTGCCATGAAGATGCGCAACGAGCTCTTCAACCGGCTGATTGCCATCGATGGACAGGTTTGGGAGAGCTTTTGACCGCATTTACGAAAGAACGAACGCTAAGATCACATTCAGGTCTGGCGATAAACATTTGCCCATCCGCCCGACGCAGCTGACATGACCAATGGGCCAGCATCACCTCTTCTCAGTAACGTTCCTTATGGAAAATGATGCGTGGGGGCCCAAGAGCATTCTTCATTTGTTCCAGATTATCAATATGCATGCCCATGTGTTTAGTGTCGACGATACTCTTACGAATAATACATGACACGATTCTACCTTTTGTGAAAACGCCTCTCAACGAGGTTGCTCGTCCAACGAGCATGAAAATTGATTCTAGAATATCTAGTGAACATCATGACTGCTCTAAGGAAGCCTTATAATCTCTCACAGTTTGCTCAAAGGACTCGTCACGCTTGAATCCAAGCGAGATCGCCTGAGAGTTGTCAAACCTCGTAGGCCAGGACCTCAAGATCGGCACCACTGCAGGATCCTCCTTTTCACTGAGGAGCTTCAGCTTGTCCTGTCCACCCACTGTCTTCAATGCGTCCATCATCTCTTGAACGGTCACGCAGATTCCTGGGACATTGATCTGACGGATATGAGGTGGTACCGAGTCCCCAGGTAGTTGAAGAGTGAGCAGAAGATTCTGTACCAGTGTCTTGGGAGAGCACAGCCACGACTTGAAAGACCGATCCTCGATTGGAATAAGACACTCTGTCCCATTCAAAGGTTCACGAATCATACCCGAGAGGAACGATGAAGCTGCAGCGGTCGGCGCACCAGGACGAACGGAAATCGTAGGGAATCGGAGCGTGAAGCCAGTAATAAATTTGCGACGCGTGTAGTCATTGATGAGAGTCTCGCACACGATTTTCTCTGCGCCGTATGACGATTCAGGTGTCGGGATGACGCTGTCCGTGACAATATCCGGGAGCGGTTGCCCATAGACGGCTTGGCTGGAGGAGTAGATTACTCGAACACCTGGACACGTCTTGCGGAGAGCTTCAAGTAGGTTGCGCGTGGCGTCGATGTTCACACTCATGCCCAGCTCGAAATTCGCTTCGGAGCCAGACGACATGATACCGTGGAAGGCGTAGACTGCGTCCAATGAGGGGCTGATGACATCTTGAGCGGCTTTGAGGAGATCTGCTTTGATGCATGTGGCATTTTGTGGGTGAAAGGCGCCTTTGGGAACAGGAGGTTGAACGATATCGGTCAGAGTGACTTGGTAGGCAGGGTCGTTGAGGAGCTCTTTGGCGAGCAGCTGGCCGACGAAGCCTGCGGCGCCGGTGATGAGGATTTGCATTTTGTGTTCAATGTTTATGTGAGAGATACGTTCAATGACAGAGAAATTCCCTTGAATGGAGAACAGCGAAAATATGTAAGAGTAATCCAGGAATCGATCGCCGAAGCAAGTTATTATGAGAGCACTCCGCGGTTCTCCGCATTCGCATCAAGTCCGAGGCAAAGCTGGAGTGAGCTCCTCCGCATCGGACTTCTCCCGGGTTGAGAACCACTTTGTATGAGGGTTCACATGTATGCGCTGACTCTTGTGCAGAAGTTCAAGGCCTGATACCGGCTTGATCTGTTAGCATTCATATGTCTTACGCTACAAGAACATTCAGAATCATCGAGATTTGAATATCGTTCTATTTCTGTCTTAGCAATTGTTTGTTCTCAACAACCTTCAATTCAGGCACCGAGCACGAGTCACGCATCTCTTTGGCTGGCCAATGCGGCAAACCTTCTAGCAGCAGACTCGGTTCAATGACAGACAACTCATTTACCTCGTGCAATTCGGCGATGGAGAGTCCAGGTGGTACAGTTGCCTCGGTCGGCCAGGATAATGGAAAAGCGCGGTCAACATCGGTGTAATCAAGCGTCGAAAGTAGCGCATCGGCCTTCCCCGACCTTTTGCTTCCCCCCTCGGCCCCACTGCGTCTTCCCCAAATCCACACATGCGCGGAGCATCACCGAACCCTTCAGTGCTTCTCCCCTCTGCATCGCCATCGCTCGCATGGATACCACCACTCCCGTGAAAAGATCCTCGACGGATGCCGGATTTGACTCTCCTCGAGGGTCTCATCGATCAACAGAGCCCCGGCCCGCTGCTCCCAGGATATCCAAGGCTCGGGCTTGTATGTTGGCTTATCTTCCCCACATATCGCTCATCCCGCAGTGTTTGCCCGCCAACTCGATCTCCGGGCTTGACTGATGTTGTTCCTGCAGGCGCTGAGTGCAAACGACACAAGATTCGCTGTGAATTCCTGTCGGGCGATAGCAGCTGTACCAAATGTATTCGGAGCGGTATCAAATGTGTGGTGAATGACTTTTCGCAAAAGTTTGTCGACGATGATGGAGTGTACGTCTTTCACCCCCCCACTCCCTGGTTGGGTCGCATGGTTTCCCGATTGAAGAGATTGTTGGCCAATATGATTTATCGCGATGATTGCTGATTTTGTTTGGGTGCAGATGGAAGTCACAGGCCGCAGCGAGTTTGCAACAATTACAGGCGGCCGTGACCCAGCTCTTGCGACAAGCTGGATTGCCCGACCTCTCAACCTTTGCGAGCGGTGATAGTCGCCACGGCCCCAGTCCTGCCACTTCTCACCATACCCACCGGCTGTCAATCGATGCATCTCAGTCACATCACGGAAGTCATGAAGAGCCGGGGGTGGTGATGGACGTCACTCGGGAACCCTCCCCTGAGCCCGATCTTCAGGATCCGGAACTGGTACGCGCCCCCATGCGAAGTCTATACGAGGTGACGAAGTTGCGCAATCTACGCAACAACCCCATTGAGGCTCCCAAAAAGACCTTGCTAGAGGAGGATTTTATCACCAGGGGGCTCGTCTCCGCTCACGAGGCCGAAGAACTGTTCGCCTATTTCAGTCGCACCATGAACCAATTGCTATGGGGTGGAATTATCCTGGTCCATCGCGACCTCACCTCTGTCCGCCGGGCCTCCACATTACTGCTGGCTGCGGTCCTCACGGTAGCAGCTCTTCACATTCCCAATCGAACAGAGACCCTCAATCGCTGCTATAACGAATATGTCTCTCTCGTCTCCAGCATGGCGCTCACACGAGCACACACACTGGACGACATCCGAGCCCTTGCCGTTGGAGCGTTCTGGTTGTCGGAGCTGAGCTGGAAGCTGTCTGGACATGCTGTGCGAGTCGCCACGGAACTCGGTCTACATCAAAGCTATCATCGTTTGATCCGGGGACATAACGATCAGTATGCCCGAGCTCAATTGTGGTATTTGCTGTATGTGTGTGACCATCATTTCAGTATCGCCTATGGGCGACCGCCTGTGATTCACGAAGACGTTGCCATCCGAAACTATGAGACCTTTTTGAAGTTGCCCATGGTCGTGCCCGGCGATATTCGACTCCTGGCGCAGGTCGTCCTGTTCACGATCCTGACTGAGGCGTATCGAATGTTTGGAAGTGATACCGAGCAAGCGCTCACGGAGGCCGACTTTGGGCAATTGAGGGTCTACAATGTCGCAGTAGATCAATGGCGATTAGTCTGGCAGCCTCGAGCGGGTAAGTCTGTGCAATTGTCCTCCAACCATATTTCTCTCGCTCTCTCTCTCTCTCTCTCTCTCTCTCTCTCTCTCTCTCTCTCTCTCTGTCTCTTTGGATCGCTGAACTGATGGAACTCTCCCTATTTTAGCGGACAGCTCATACGTGCGCACGTATCCTTCTAAGGGCGTGGTCTTGCACTACCATTTCGCTAAGTTCCAGCTGAATTCACTCTCACTCCGAGGCCTCTCCCCATCCAACACGCCGGTCTTCTCGATGGACCGGAGAGAGTCCGCGAACATTGCCATTTCATCTGCAATGGCATGCTTGAATATGGTCCTGGAGGAGCCGGATATTCGGGACGCCATCGTCGGAGTTCCCATCTTCACGCACACCATGGTGACCTTTTCGGCCGTGTTCTTGATCAAGGTGGCCATCAACTGGAACACCGCGTATCTGAGCATTGACGCGCAACAAGTGCGACGCGTGGTTGAGCGGGTGATCGAGCTGATGAATTGCGTGTCCGCCGGTGAACGGCATCTGACTCGTCACATTGCTCGCGGGCTCGGCAAGATGCTCGAGCGGTTTGACTCGTGGGAGGCTGGATGGCCCGTGGGTAGCAATCATGCCCACGGCGAGATCAATAGTGATAATATGCCGGGGGGCGCCAATGCCCTCGCGCAGGGCTTCCCACCGCCCGACCTGATTTACGACATGGTAGGGACGTACGGGTTTGGGCTGGACGAGAACCTGTTGGACCCTAGCATGGCCAATTTTGAATTTTTGGCACAGTGAAGCATGTCATGCATGGGACCCTGCATGTCAGGTGCTTTGTGCAGGTTCTCGACGAGAGACTTGCCGAGTTCGAAGCTCGTTATCAGCGGTGTAGCCGCTCAGCATATACAATCAAACATCAGGGAAGAGTGGTTGATCAGCTTCCATTCAATTCCCAGCCATTTTCCGAATCCTACCCAGACCAGGTCAAACCCAGAGTCCCCAACCTTCCAGAGAGACCCTTCAGAAAATCAGTACCATGAGAGCAAAGGGGAGCCGGCGACTGATGAGAAGGCAAGGAGGAGGAATCTTCCGCTCGGCTATTTCTGGGGGCGTGGAATGTAAACAGCTCTGCCAACTCCCACGCACCTGAGTCTGCTACAGCCACACACCTCGTCCCCACTCTGCCGTCAGAGCTTCCGGACAATCGGGGTGGACCCCCAAGATGTACCCCAGTTCACCTGCAGCTCGGTACTTCTACCTCCTCCGCCAGTAGTGAACCCGTGGTTGAAGGAAGTACTCGGGCCCAGTCCATGTCGTCACTCCCGGCCCAGCAGTAAGTACCCTCCTCTCCCCATGTCAACTCGTCACCTCAGCATATGATGAGCTTCCCACTCTTGCATGGCGCCCGTCCTTCACTTTCTTCCCTTTCTTTTCCACTCTTGCGGTCGTTTCCAGTTTAACCCCCTCTTCTCACTCCCGTCGATGGGTGTCCTTCCCTCCCCTTGAGAGCGTTCTCGCTCCAGGCTTACTGCCACAGACGACTTGCTTCCCACCCTTCCGCTCGCTCACGACGGGCAATTGTCTAGTATTCGGTACATGCGACTCCGCTAGGGAGTTGTACCATACCTGATGGACTGGCCCCAGAAACCCAATGCTTCATTGCTCACTACTGTACCGGTACCCTTAGCAGTGTCTTACGTAGGTACCGACTACTGGCGCTCTACTGATAGTAACCAGTGACAGTACTACCGGTACTACTAAACAGTCCGATCCGTAGTATAAATTGCGCGTAGACTCAGTAGTACCTCCCACCAGACCCAACCTCCCCCCGGGTCCTGCTTTTCCTACTCATCCCCTTCTTCAAATTCCCCCATATAATACTACTGTAGGAAGTCTCTCTTTCGAGCTTACTTTCCTACCTGTCACATCACTCTCTCCAATTCCACAGGGAGAAGTTGAGCTGAACACTCCCCCAATCTCTATCTCAACCCAACTCTCTTCCCGTCTCATACCTCTCAACATGACCACCCGCAAGAGAAAGGCGGAAGCCGAGGAGGAGCTCCAGGCTCTTCCTAGTGACGAGAGCGAGGAAGAAGAAGAGTAAGTCGCTGCTTCTCTTTATCTCAGGATATATTCTCGATTCATCAGCGCACTGTTTGGCTTTTTCACCCTGCGACGCGAAACACATCATTGTAACTTGAACCCTGCCCTTGACGCGCAAGTACTGCGACCAGCCTCGGCAGCCTCGGGCTTGTAGCAGCTGTTGCGCGATTTTGTCCCATTGCGCGCGCCTTGAAAAATGACCCTATCGTGCGAATTGAAACCCATGCGCGATAAAATGTCGTCATGCTGGGAATCAATTGCGATGATCCTTGATCCTCATGACTCTGGTGAAATATCATCGTCATTCCCGCGCTGATTATCTCATTGAAAGATCTTTGACGATTCTTGTGCTGATTTCATCACGCGATTTCCTACAGATACGAAGACTCGGAACCTGATCGCTCGGACGTGAGCGACGAAGGCGAAGAGGGTGAAGAGGGCGAAGAGGGCGAAAGTGAGGACGAAGAAGAAGAGGAAGCAGGAGAAGACGAAGGTATCTTCTCACCGTTTACCACCTTTCACTTTCTGTTTCTTCTCTCCCTCTGTCTCTCTCTCTCTCTCTCTCTCATTCCAATCATCAGCTAATCCTCGTCTCGCTCGCTAGGTCCCCCCGCCCAGAAGAAGCAAAAGACCGACAAGACCACCAATGGCAAACAGGCACCCGAGGTGGTCGATGATGACGAAGATGACGGGGCGGAAGAAGGCACCGAAGAGCAGGGAGATGAAGACGAAGAGCCTGCCGAGGAGGACCCCGCCGAGGAGGACGTTGAAGATGAGAATGAAACCGCCAAGTCAAGCGGCCCTGCTGCTGCTGCCAAGAAGGCCAAGGGTGGTACTGTGCCCAAGGAGGCTGATCTTTCTGAGGTTGATGCCGCTGAATAAGGGGCGCAACTGCTCGACCACTGCGCGGAGCAAGCTCATTGTACCATTGAAATAGTGCTTTTGGACCTGTCTCTCATGTTCTCGTGAGACATGTCCTTTTAATAAGATGACAAGAGAGCTTGCGCTAAAGGAATGACAAAGTCCCAGAATTAGCTGGGATGTGCAGAGTTGTTTTCACCTAATTGCTTTCCTTGTTCTTTTTTTGGTCTTCTTGCGCAATTCTGGAAAGCATCAATACTTAAATCTGGGTTGCCATGAAATACAGCATCACGGCCGTGATACAAGGTTGAGTGTAAAGGCGTTTCCACTCCCTGGCCGAGTACGTAGACCTCACTGGTAGAATGGAGTCTGACGGGATTCTAAGCAAACTATGAAGAACTGCTTCTACCTACCTACGTCCATATATATTGAGAATTCTGGGTAGATGCGATCGCCAATCAAGTATCATAGATCATTCAAATGTCCTGATCTGTCGGATGACTCACTGATATTGTTTACTGGAGCAGGTTTCGAGCAGAGGTTATCCGATGTCTAGACTGCTTCCGTGTCAAGGACTTGTCAGTCGGGCAGTGGCACTGCACGCCCACTGCCCACTGCCCGATGACAGGTAGGAGAGAGCACGCTGAGCACGGACATACGCACCCTGTTCTTACCTTCAAGGACACTGAAAGCACAGATTGAAAGGGAAGAGAAGCACCTGGCTTGCGTTTACTTACTATTGAGTGCACTGCTTGCAATTCGTCTACTTCCGAAATATATGTAAGGCGTCCGGAAAGCTTGATCGGTCTGTTTAGAGCCCGGTCTCGCGAGGCTCTTGCGTCTGGTATGTACAACGTTGAAAACTACGGTATGTTGCGGCACCGAACGTGATGCCATTCAGCGCCAGACAACCCAATGGAACAGGATTTCGAGGATCGAAGCAATGGTAATTCAACTTGATGTGTCTCGCTGGATTGTCCTAAGTCACTCTGTTGACCTGTCCAGCTCGATCGGACGCCACGTGGAGCGCAGGGATCCTGTCTCCCGCACGTCCTGGATCTCACGCTATGCATCACTGCCACTGCTGCGGAAGGTCGCGCATAGCTGACAGTATTGATGTGTGAGGTCAAGCACTGGCTGAGGCAGATTGGTGGCCTGCACGATGCTCCGAACTTTCACGGCACCCTCATCTTCGATCAGCTTCCGAACCAGGTACAAGAGCTCCGGCGAAAACTAAACTCGTGTTAGCATTGGGGCAAGGAATCCGAACCGATGCAGACTTCGAAGAAGTGTGGAGCCTTACCTCGGAATACCAACGATACTGCCAGGCAATGAGACGGATCAAAGCACCGAGCATTCCCCGTGTGTCATTTTGTTTCTCATAGAGCTTGAGAAGTCCGCGCATTGCCTTGGGCGAGAACCTGATGGCCAGACAGCTTTGATACGCCTCGATACTCTCATCAAAGTGGTGCAGACGCTCTGCGAGTTCACCCAGAATTTCCCACTCGGTTGCTGACTTCTTATATTCCATGGCTTGTTGGCGGAATTGAGCCATCTCTGTCCGCCAGATAGTGTAGATCCGAAGATCTTCGTAGAGGACCATGAACAAATTATCCAACCACCGCTCACAGAGACGCTTATTCGAGAATTGAGCATATGAAGTGTGTGAAGAATCAGCCTAACGAGGGCGCCATTAGCAACTGCATCAGAAGGATTTGCAATGGGAACGGATCAAGCTTACATCGTCATTTCCAGACTTGACAACTTCAGAAGCCATACTCTGCTCCGGTCTCTCGATCGGCGTTTCATCGTGGGTGCCGTTGGTCGCCGCTTCGTAGGCAGATTCAACAGGTCCAGGTCCAGAGGAAGCCGAGTCCTCGCCGCCGCTTTCATCCGTATTTTCAACGGGCGCTCCATTCATCTCAGCCTCAAGGGATTGCGCGGGCTTGGGGACATGTTGTCGCTCCACGCGATATTCTTCTTCCATCACAAAGACTTCACTGCGAGTCTTCAACAATTGATCCCAGCCAATGGCAGCGGCAATCTTGGTGAGCAGATTGTAGGCCTTGAGAAATGTCCCTTGGTATCCAGCAGCATGCATCTTTCTCAAAGACGGATGCACATAGTCATGTGGATCGCCTTGCTTGGGCTGACCTTCGTCAATTTCGTCGAGAATACTTTCGGAGAGAATGGGAAGCATGATTCGTGAGGGTTGTGGCATTCTTGGCGTATCCTTGTCTTGGTATGTGAACATCGGGCATGAATTCAAGGTCAAGAGTGCCAGATCCCATTGCTCCATGCTGACGTAGACTTCAGCGAGACGAGCCCAAGTAGTGAACTCGCTTGGTGCTGCAGTCACAGCACGCTTGGCGCATTCGAGAGCCATTTCGCCCTCGCCTTTGCTCTGACAGAAAGCTGCTTGGCTATCGAGCAGGGCATAGTCCATTGGAACATCCTGCAGCGCGTCGTACATTAACCGCACTGCTTGGACTTCCTCATCTGCCATTATTTGCACACGCGCAAGAAGAGACGAAACTTCTACATCACGTGTGCGAAGCTTCTCGAACAAGTTGATTCCTGATGTGTACCGGCCTGTCGTATAGATGTACTTCAAAATCCCAGACGTTAAATGATTGCTAACAGTATTGGGAACTTGCGTTTCGGGGTCCGAGCTGAGCTGACGCCCTGTGACAGTGTTAGAGATATCCAAATTATGTCAATTTCGAGGGGATATGCCATACCCAAGAAGAAGAGTTTCTCAGCCGCATCCAGGAACTTGTGTTCCATTTCAGTATTTGTCACGGGGTTGAATCTTCTGACGCCGACAATCTTCTTGATGGCATCACCGCTGCCATCATCAGCGTATAGATAGGCCCTCAAAACTGCGCACAGGAAGGTTTCCAGCCAAAGCGCATCCGTAGCCATGCGCTTTTCCCCGTGCTCGTCAATGCAGTATGCCTCGAGACTGCCCGGGATCTTGACCTCGACGCGCATGTCCAGGTGAGAAAAAGCATTGTAGCAACTGCGCAAAGCATTAGAACAGAGCCCAATCAATTTCAGTAGGGTTTAGTAGGTATACCCACCAGTATATGCCCGAAACCACTTTATGCGTCTTATCGAGTGGAGAGAACGTGAGAGTATTGACGTAGGCCGCTAAGCTCGCTGACGAAGAGGCATCGATTCCAGTGACATGGTGGTAGACACCGCTCTGCACATAACAATTGCAGTTGTTAGTCAAGTAACCGTAATTGAGGTTAGGACGAACGGAGTCATACCTGTCGGGTTGAGTTGGCCTTGGGCTGTTTTACCAAGTAGACCAGGTCTGGTGGACCTAGTTCTCGCAAGCTCTGTAGCGATTCTGTGCGCGCTTCGACAGCAACAAATAGCTCCTCTTCCTCGTGAATTCTGAGATCCCAAATGCGGTCAGTTTCAAGGATTGCGCAATTGCATAATTGGTTATCAACCACCAATAACTATGCGGATGCACAACCGAGGCACACGTTGCTTGGATATCAATTAGGGATACTGACTCTGGAACAGCGGGCGCAACCATGGCGGCGACCGGTGCAAGAAAATTCGGTCAATTTTCTTCGCTTCTCTGAGGAAGGGGCTCAATGTGATAAGTGCTGCTCGGTGCCTTCACGCTGTAGAGGGGAAGGTTGTCACTAAACAAGCCGCGAGAGCTTCAGGCCACTAGGCAACAAGGCGGAGACACGCCGTCCTTTCCCCATTTGGCAGCCAACGCGTGAACCGCGATAAGCTTAGTTTGGCGTTTATCGCAAGCTCTCGTTTGCATGACTGCGGTGCGCTCGAGTCGAACTCCTACCAACACACCAAGTCATGCATCGCGCGCCTAATCAAGGAGCTATTTGATTTGAAGAAGCACCGTCAACCATGGCAAGCTGGGCTGCCCTAAATGTGGAACCCGACGAGGGTATCGAGGATGAGGTCGATGATACAAAAGAGCTCCAAATCGAAGAAGCTCTCAAACTTTACTACAGCGCTCTCAAACTTCACTCCCAAGGACCTGAGTATTACTCGCAAGCAGCGGAGGCTTATGAAGCTCTACTGAACTCAGAAATTTTCAAGTACCCTGAATCCCTCTCTGATTTCAAACGACCCGATCTACCAGATGCGCAACCTGTTGCCGACGAGACTATCGCTACAACCGACACCGTTGGCGAATTCAATGTCACAGACTCTACGTCAAGCCTCTTCCAAACCCTTTATTTATCCTATAAGAATCATGGAAAATTCATCCTCGATTCACTTTGCGGCACATCGAACAAGGAAGCAGGAACTACAACAGGTGCCGGACGAACGATCACGAAGGCCACGAAGGAGGCAATCCAGTCCTTCGCAGAAGCGCTCGAGCGCGATGACACAGATCTCAACCTATGGAGACAAAGCGCTCGGCTCGGCAGCGCTCTTCAAAGTTATCGGTTGAATCGCTTTTGCCTCGAGAGCGTTCTAGCTGATGATGATAATCGCCTAGAAGTACGATCAACACAGCTGGGACTTGAAGAAATATTCTCAGAGGAACGTCTACGAAACACTCTTCATTCACTATTCGACGAGTTATCTGCCTCTCAGATACCAGTCAAAAGGCAGAAGAAAGCTCTCGTCAAGTACCTCAAGCCGCACGCCGACTCGTACTCATATCTTCCTGCGCTTCCGCCCAACCTTGAAGCTTTAGCATCTTCCAGGGGCCCGCTGGCTTTTTCGACGTCGCGCAAAGTGGTGGAACCTTCAAATGCAACCTGGGCAGCAACTGGCGCAGCTATTTTGGGCGCACTCCTGGAGGAAGAAGATGCACCCTTTGCCGAGCGGCCTAGTAAAGCTATCGGCATTTCGTTGCCACATCGAAGCACGCCAACACCCGAACACTCCACTGTCATCAATCAAACGAAGGACATTCCCCCGGCATTGACATCAAATGTCAATCATGACGACGTGGATATGTTAAGGGAAGATGAGAATGGATCTGTGGCAGGTCAAGTTCCTCAAGATCAAGCAAAAGTTCCGTCACCCGAACACCAATCCTCGATCGATCAAAGTGCAGAGAAACAGTTGATCGAATCACTAGAGCGACAATCTGTTCCGCAACCCGACACACGCGCTCCCGACGATTCTGCAAAAGACGAAGAAACAAATGTGAAGTCTCCATCTCGTGCTCGCAAACGGTCTTGCGCATCAGCTGTAACCGAGGAGCAGGTCGAAGGTGGAAGAATAAAGAGCAGAAGGACCAGAGCGAGGGAGTCGAACGCCGACGCTCTAGTTCAACAAGAAGATGTTGCCTTCGACCAAGACAAATACTTCACAGATCGACTCGAAATTTTTGCGAATGCGGATGAGTGGATGTTCAGCACTGTCAATTCGCTGTACTCAAGGGCAGATATTCCTTCTCCAGGTACCGTTGAGGATCTCAAATGTAAGGTGGCCAATGTAAAGGATTCAGTAGGAGGAGCTTCAGATCCCGAAAGTGTTGGTATCATGGACCTACAGAATATTTGCCGAGTTTGGAACGATGAAAAGTCTCGCTTGTCGCAGCAAAAAGATGACGGATCCTCCCTGAAAGATGTTCGATCCAGCAAGTCTGGACTCGCGGTATTTCTGGAATATTCAAGAAGTGGCGCTCGCAAAGCTGCCGTTCAAGAAGAACTGACGACAAATGAGGAACTTTACCAATTTTCGGAAGTTGTGAACAATGGCTGGTTGCACCCCCAGGAAACTTCTTACCGTTGGCTCGAGCGTCTCCTTACGCCAGGCTTCACCGAAAAGGCCTCCCAGTGGCCTGTTATGACATCGGCTTACACTTCGCTTTTATGGCCTCAAGACCTCAAAGGAGTCGTTCTCGAAGTGATTCTGCATGAGGATGCCTTCATTTTCAAACGCATGGGCGACTTGTTCTCTGAAACCGAGCGGCGTGCCCTTGAAAAGTCACTAGAATCATGCTACCAATATCGGCCGAGCGATTTCTGTGAACTCGAAATCATGCAATCCATGTATGAAATCCATTTGGACATTTTTGCCTCGATGGAGATCAACAGCGAGGACAGTCAGGGTCTCTTGGAAATCCAGAAAGATCGACTCGATAGATGGGCTCTGCTTGCTAGATCGGCTTTGGATATACTTCTAGACTTTTGCCCGTCGCAGGAGTGCCGCCAACATCTTGCGCTTCGTCACATGTGGGCCTCAGTCTTCCATATCAATCTAGTTGGCGAGGCTGAGCGAGAACACATCTTGCTATGTTTCCAAGACTTGAAACTTACACTGCAAACTATTGGCGATCCGCATCTTCAGCTCGTCAACAATTCGGTCATGGGAGAGCTATCAGTCACTACTGTTGATCAAGAGATGCTCAAGCTTAAGTGCATGGACTTCTTTGCCAAAGTTTTCAACCCCGAAGATGAGGACCCAGTCTCGCTCATAGAAGCCATAGAGCCAATACTCGAGCCTGCTGCAACTGAGACTCTCGACTCTGATCATTGCATTGACGAGACAACGGCTTCCTCCACATCTGATGAGATGCGTGCATTCCTTGACCGGGGCGATGCACCCTTGCGACTGTTCCTGTGGCGCCGGCTACAAGAAGCCTACCAAGCTATCGACTATCCACCAAAGGTAGTTTCATGTCATCTCCGGAGTGTCGAAGTGGTAATGAGCACCCTGGAAGATGGAAAACACCTTGGGGAAACTCATGGTCAGCGTCAACTAGCCTTGATTGGCTGGCTAAAGACATTGAACAACATCATGGGAAAGATCATTCAGCTTTATTTCCAACATGGCGAGGAGGCATACGACTGCATAGACATGGATCACCTCAAATCTTCCATGTCAGCCATCACACGTCTCACCCGGCTGCTCCATTCCTTCGTTCTGTATGAGGACTCGCTTCGAGTCGGTCAAGTTTCGGGACCTGAACTACGTGGCTCACTAGCCAAATCCTTGGAAACTTTCAAGGAAAGAACTCGAGAGCTCTATGTGCGCTGCTGGATTGTACAGTATACGTTGTTCGTCGAAGCTATGGCGCAGAACAAACATTGCTTCGATGAACCACTGGAAGACCGCATTTGCATTCTTCGTTCTGTCCACAATGCCATGGGCGTTCGTTGCATGTGCCGATACTCGCAGAAACGCTTTCTAAAGCTGATGAAAGGGGAATTGCTGGACTTGCAGACAAAAGGTGACTATGAGCTCGACATTTACCAGGTCTTACTGGACCTACACGGCATCAAATTCTCGCCTTTCGACGGAACAACAGACCACGGATGTACGCCAGACAAGTTGGATCGTCCTACTGCAATCAAATTGATCGACATTGTCATGAAACAAGCGCAAAACATGAATATGAAAGATCTCTCCAAATCTGACTTGAAATTGACGATCGAGAAGATGCAACAAACTATGGTTCCACCAAAAGCCTCATCTTCGCCTCAGATGTCCTTCAATCGGCGCGTCTATCATGGCTACGTGAAAGCACCCATAAATCCGTCCTCTCTTCTTCGCGCTGTGCAAGGTGTTCTAGAGCTCACAATGCTTGTGGTTCCGGGCGAAAATGCCCAAATAGCTGCAAAAGGCTGGTACTTCCTCCTGGGTCACTTCGCCCTTTCAAGATTCCGGTCTCAAAAACGTCTGAGTCCTGGCTCGACGGCAGAGCTTGATGATGCAATCCACTTCTTCAGACTGGACATAGACTACGGCTCAGGCCGATGGGAAACTTGGTATCGCCTAGCTCAAGCATTTGACTCCAAGATTGACGAAGAGATCACATGGACTGCAGAAAAGATCAACAACAATAAAGGCGATTTAGTCACAACCCAGCGATACGCGATACATTGTTACGCGATGGCCGTGTCTACGGCGCTGAGATGCGCTGAGCCAACGAGCGAGACCCGAGACATTCTGTCTGATTTATACACGGACTTCGGCATTCGGCTCTATGCCTCATCTCGTGAGCCGCTTTCTATGAAGGCCTTCAGTCTCTCAGATTTCTCCCGCCATTTCAGCAGCGAGGAAAACCAGCAAATGTACAAAGGGCAGCCTTTCAAGGAAATGTCCCTATACTCTGTCTGGAACTTCGCCTCCAATCTACTGAAAAGAGCCCTAGCTGACAAACCCAATCGTTGGATGTAAGTACTGTGGCTGCTGGCTTGCACACTAAACCATTGACGTGAGCTGACGGAATGAAGAACACATTATTATATAGGAAAGTGTCTCTGGAAAATGTTCACCTGTGATGAAACAATGAGAACAACCTCGAAGCGGGTCGAGTTGCAAGATGTTCTGGACGCGTTTCGTGACGCGATTTCTGCTCTGCCAAAGCGAAAGGATTCTCGCGCCGATCCTATTTTCGAGCCGCACTTCAAACTCGTATCAATCGTCCAGAAGATGGTCGATCGACGTGCAATCACTGTAAGTCAGCATTCCAAATAAGCCTCTCCGCGTATTTGTGAATTTTCTAACGTTCAAGCAGCCGACGAAAGCGAGTCAAATTTTGCAAGCTACACCATGGGCTCGAAAAGTGAAGGCACCTGAGAATTATGAGGGATGGAGACCTTACATACTTGAGGTCATCAGAAAATTCAAGAGCGCTGATAAATCCAACTGGCATCACCGCATGAGTGTTAAGGTAAATGCTCGCATCCCCATGACCTTTCAGAAACACATTACTCACAAATTCTAGGCCGCGCATGTCATTTATGATGACGAGAAGAATGCAACGGCCGCAGCTGCAGCCAAGCAAGAGCTCTCGCAGATTTTCACACGAACTCTAACCATACAGGTCTGGCGACCGGAGTTTGAGCGCCCTGGGCGACATTTCGTCTACACAACGCGTTACGTCTACTTCTTTATCAGTCTACTTGACCAACTGGACGACCGCGCAAGTTTGGATCAGCTGCTCAGGCGTGTAAGAAAGAAGCATGGCGATTTCATCAATCACGGGAAACTATGGGAGGATGCTTGCTCTACGTACATGAAGATGATTCGAAGAGCAGCAGGAATCAAAGAAGGTCACGAAGAATCCGTCTTCAAACCTATTGGATGGGAAGAGTTCTCAATGAAGACAGCCCGCCTGGAAGCTCTACCACAGCTGACTCCGGACAGTCTGCCACTACTTGAGCTTGTCCGTGACTCATTTGAGCTCAAGAAGCTTAACAACAACTTCCTGAAGGTGACAATATTTGAAGACCTCATCGCTGATCTGTATGCGCGCATCTACGAATTAAATCTGCCTTCACTGAATGACCAAGCCAACGAGGAGAAGAAAGAGAAAATGAAGGTCGATCACCTTCTCATGGCAGGCGATGGCAGTGCAGAGACATCTGAGCCTGCAGCTTCCACTTCAGCTGCAGATACTCCGGCTCCCCGCGGCAGAACCAAGGGAATCGCCCGCCGGGATATCCAGAAGCGTGCGGACACAATTGTCAATCTCAAACTCGGACCTCGTGCTGCGCCAAGCAAATTCGCTGCCGGCGCCGATGGAGACCAAGCTGCGCCAAGTCATTCAGGTCCAGGCTCGGGCTCTGTACCAGGCCCCACGTCTGCTCCTCGTGGCCCGGACGGAGAGCCGGCTGAGGTTGGAGATCACGATGATGCACAGACAAATGATCGGAATAGTCTGAACGACACAGCCGACGAGAGTGAGTTAAGTGAACTTGACGAAAGCAAGTTGGACACAACGCTCGAGCACAAATCGGTTTTCTCAAAGCTTCTTCAAGATGAGGTTGGAGATGGAGAGACCGAGACCGAGAATGAGGGGCCAGACGAGGGTGAGATTGAAGGCGACGAAGAAGAAGAAGAGGAAGAAGAGGGAGACGAGGAAGGAGATGAGCCCGCGGAGGGAGAAGTTGAGGAGGAGGAAGGCGAAGACAATGAAGTCGACGAGCAAGAGGAGATCGCTGACTCGGATACCGAAGAGGGCGGAGAAAACGACCATGTCGATGAAGGAGACGATGACGAGGTTCAGGAAGACGTGGTCGACCCGTCCGAAGGCACGAACAAGCCCGAGGACGAAGATGCAGAGGCCACCGATGAAGATGTCGGCAAGTCCGACGACAATCAGTCGGAAACCAACGAAAAGGAATTGAATGACCAAGACATGGACGATTTGACCCATGATGAGATTGCCGAGACGCCGGAGGCTATGGATGTCACACCATGAATCATCAGGGCAATCGTTGATTTTACTTCTCCTTCGGCGCCATTCTAAGAGGGAGTTAATTTACGGACGGTGTAAGGCGTCGGAGCAGTCCCTCAAGGGTGACCAGATGCATCTAAGAGTTAACCGATGCCATGCCAGAATCGTGTTCCATTTTCTCTTTTACGGATTGCTATATCAGCACAAGGAACGATCATAACCACAGTTAATCCAATATTAATATTCAGGCAACATAATAGCTTGACAAAATACACTGCACAAATCTGAAATCTCTGACTGTACTTAAGCAAAAGCAGAAAGATGTAAACGCCGCTACAACTGCCCAGGGTGTATCACAAGAATCCAGAATACTGCTCCAAATTGAAGGAATCAAGTCGTATAGTCATAACAACAGCCAATCGGAGACAAGGTCGCTAGATTTCATTTTCTGGCGCGAGATCCCATTTGCGTGTGGAAATCTTTCTGAGCTTCTTGCCAGGTGAAGCCAACTTGGGCACAGGGGATGGTAGAGAGAACATGCCATCCGTGATATTAAGCTGATTCACACGTTGAATAGCGTTGTCAATCTCGCTGCCTCGTCCCAGACGATTAATGGACCCCTTGGGTGACGACGGCACATGCTTCGCGCGCGGCTTGCGCGTAGGAGACTGCGAAGACATTTCGCGTTCCAATGCAGCCAACCGGCGGCGAAGCTGCTCATTCTCGTTTTCCAAGTCTTCAATTTTCTCATTGGCGGACGGTTCAGGATCCTCGTAGATGTTGAAACCACGCGAGACCAACTCAACTTTCTTGTCCACGAGCTCATCATTTCGGCCGATCTGGAATCAAGGTTAGTATATTGAGACTCTGCATTGGTCGTGTTGAGAAACAAAAGTGACTCACCTGTTCGTCCCATGCTGCTTGCCAACGCTTTCTTTCGTTTTCCATCTGCTCGTCCATATCGGCCCAGCACTCCTCGCGCACCTCCTGTTCTATCATGACGCATCGATCCTCGGCTGCCTGTAGTTTGATTTCAGCTTCCGAGCGCGCCATCTCCTCTTCCGCCAATCGAACTGCAAAGTTGTGACAGTCTTTGGTCAATCGAGCAATTTCGGCCATCGCACGTTCGAGCTCCTCGGCTAAACCATCATCTAGCGAAACACGTCCACTGGTCGATTGGTTTCGCTCAGACGTCGCGGACACGATGGATCCTGCTAGTGATGGAACGCGCGGAACAGTCACCTCGCGTGCCAGCGCTGAGTAGCGAAGAATCTGTGATGTAGCATTGTAGTCACCCAACGGATCAGCCGTGACGATCATGATCGCCTTTTGCGGATACTGCCCCCGAGACATCTGGTTTGATGATGGGAACGAATTGGAGAACAAAAGCTCGGTCAGCTTGCATTGTCTATATGGAACAAGGGCCGTCTAAGTTCATTAGCATGTAATTTACTCCTCTTTGAATGCAACACGACTCCGTACCTTTATGCCATCCTGGAGGTTGCTTTGCATCTGCAGACATTGTCCCAGGTACATCAAACTTTCATTGATTTTGCCAGCCTCGGCGAGTGTTGCTCCGGCTGTCTTCGCAGTTCTTGCCCGCTCAGAGCCTGCCGGGTGTTAGCATTTGAGTAAGCATGGCGGGATGAAAAGGGCACCGGTACCTGCTAGATCCACCACAGTCAAAGTATGCCCTGTCCAACTCGTTTCTCCGTGGCGCTTCGTCACCATCTTCTTGACCTCGAGACAGAAGAAACCATGGCTCCGTGAGCTGACACTGTTCGCGCCAGTCCCTGTAACCTTCCGCTCAGTCAAACCAACGTCGAGAATGGCCAAGGCCTCTTCGTAGCTAGTGCAGGCGATTTTGCGGAGACCTGCGACCAACTTTCTGTCTGGGGACCCCTCGGTGGGCTTGAAAAGCAATGGTCGACGTCGGTCTTTGTGAGCATTTCCGCGAGACATAGCGTTACCCTGGCTGGCAACAAATGATGGCGACAAGAGGTCGAAGATTCGGTCATTGTAGACCTCATACATGGACACAAGTATCACATATTCAGAGTTCGGGCTCAAGTCGATAGCAAGGTGGCCAACATCAGGGAGTCTTGGGCTCGTCACTGCGCGCTCACGGGGTTGACGACGGGGAAATAACAGCGCAGGGGCAGGCTCCTTAAAGACGGAAAGTCGTGATTTAGTAAAGCGATTCTCCAACGGTTTTGAACGAGTGAAAGGGGTGGGGGTGGGATATCCAGGGGAGAGAATCTTGGTGGATTGCACTCTTGATGGTGTGGCACAGGGGTTTCCGCTCCAGTTAATGGGAGTGTAGGTTTCATCAGCGCATGGGTAACCTGAGTCCCCGCGAGTTGGGAAGGACACAGAGTAGCTGGATTGATGCTGGTGCTTCACCGGACTCCTCTTCTGGGGGCACAGGGGTTCAGGGCTCCGTACCGTTGATGGGGTGTTCGCACGAGATGGACTCAAAGGTGTTGGTGCTCTGGAACTGCGACCGGCGTTAGGCTCGCCATAGACGGCGTCGAGAAAGGACTGAGCGGAGAAAAGCTGGGCCTCGGAGTGGTCGGATGTGGCCAAGGACGCGAGTATCATGGGGCTTATAGTAAAGCTATTGTTCGTTCTAGCCATGCCGATGGATTGGAAGATGACATCTAGGGCCATCTGCGTGATTCCGCGTTCTGATTTGGAACCCAGGATGGTGTGACTCTTGAGCGCGGATCGTAGTCAGTACACATGGGTCTTAAGTGAACAGACAGTTGGCCATACCTTGCCACTACCGGTCACTCCTAGCGTGGCGACCAGTCCATCACGACCCTCCTTCAATACCCCGCGAACGATTGACTCCATTCCGGTGTCTTGAAATACATTCAACTGAGTCGCACGCTCTTCAAACACTTTCGTGAACCCGAATTTCTCAATTGCGCGTTTTCGTGTATCATTAGGCGGTTGGAGCATGATATGTGTTGGCGCAGGCGCATAACCTTCTTGCTCATCTTCTGAGGCCTGTGGAGCTTCGACGGCGAGGAATCGTTCCTTGTCATCATTATGCGGGCTCATGGGAGGCCTCAACCGTAGATAGACCTGGAATAAAGATGATTGAGGCGGTTTTGTCGACATTGTGACTCTGGTCGCTCAGTCAAGAGCATATGGCGAGGGTGCAGAAGTTGGTCGCTGTAAGTCGGGTTGCCTCTTGGCCGTTGAGCTGAGGCAAGACAGTAGTCGGTGTCATTGAGCCTTGTTACCCGTTTGAGTAAGTCTCGTGTTTCCCCGGCAACGAGACCCTATCGAAGACCAGCAAACGGCGAGTTCCAAGGCCGGGCGGGTCAGACCCACCCAACTCTGACCGCGCTGAGCCTCTCATTGCTGGAGTCGTTTGAAGTCTGTAGATGGAAACCTTGGCTGAACCATCAGATGGCTTTACCGAGTGAGAATTTGGAGAGGATGTCAAGTGAGGTTCAGACAAAAGTGGGGCGTGACCCTTGGAGGCACGAGCTGATCCAGAGTATCGGTCTTGCCTGGCACAGCCATGATCTCCTGCAGGATTCGATGTAACTACCGCCATCTGACATGCAGATACATCACATGTAACTACCGAAGATGCACTCCAGGCCGCTTCACTTTTACATTGCCACAGAGAGATTTAAGCCGGACTGGACTACGACTAGTACCTTGGCGGTACTGTGATGATGTGATCTTGTCACCTTATTGTCCGCAGCGTCATTTTTCAATCATGCCCAAGACTCCTCATAGATCGATGTCAGGCAATATTCTTTTCCATTTCCATCGAGCGCGGTTTATGAGCCCTGGGCGATACACACCGTGGACCCAAAGTTTGGGATGATCAAATGTAGATCGTCGGACTTATATTGACATCAATGGCTTCACGAGATCTTACTCGTCAGAATATACTCTCGGAGGGCTTTGCAGCGCCTTCAAATGCTATTCCCAAAACAGTAATCTCGTGTTCGCTTGAAAATCCTCCTGCGTGATGAACTCACTCACATCGACATAAATAGCCGACAATAGCTCACCGAACTGGGCAGACAGAAGCTATATCATTCAGGAACTAATATTGAACTTCACGAAAGCGACCTCATTGAACCTGATTCACACCTGACCCGGCCCGTTCGTGAGCCAGGCATACCTAATTATACGCTTGCTCTCGGCATCCTCCAGCAGAGCTCACCCACTCAATAGATACAACCCTATCCTGAGTGAGAGATCACAATCAATAAAGCAAGATGCATCAATCTCGTTCATATCGTAAGTTGATCAAGCCTTGGTGCTTCGTGGTTCCGATGTTTTTTTGCTGACTTCCAATAATTCGCCAGAGAATGGGAGTCTATGGTACTATGCCCCCGACAAAGGAGCTACCATAGTTTTTGCAATCCTCTTCGCAATTTCAGGGATTGTCCACCTGTATCAGACTTGGTATGTACACCGCAAATGCCCAATGTTGACGATAATTGTGTTCTTCCACCATCAGTTGCAAGCCCTGGCTAAGAATCACTCTGTGATTAGGAAGTACAAATCGTGGAAAGTGACCGGTCTCTTGCCTTGGTCCGCTCTCCTTTTCGTCGCAGGCTTCGTGATGCGATCTATTGGAGCCTTTGGCCAGTGGGGCAATGTAGGTGTATACATTGCAAGTACAGTGCTACTTCTCGCTGCACCGTAAGTCGGAGTCCATCTTTTCTTCTAGTCTTCGCGGTGCCAATTCCTTGTGATTTAAAAGTTTCTGTTGAAGCCCGCTATCATTATAAGCACTGGAGATGTCTTGACCTGCTTGAAGACTTTTCCTTATTGTGCATCCGAAAATGCGTCTAAATCTTCTGTCTCATAGTCCTGTCTATGAGGTCACCAACTACCTTATTCTCGGCCGGATCCTGTACTACATCCCATACCACTCGCCGATTCACCCCGGCCGTGTCTTCACCACTTTCCTTGCAGTCAGTGCTGTAATCGAGGCAATTACTGCGAATGGAGCTGCACGAGTTGCTGGAGCCGACTCTTCACCGACGAGTGTCACCACAGGCAAGGCACTGTTGAAAGCGGCTTTACTGCTACAGATCATCTTGATGGTAGCGTTTGTCACACTGGCAGGTCGCTTTCACTACAACTGTGTGAAAAATAGAGTCTTCAATCGGAAGATCAAACGGGCTCTTATCGTACTCTACATCAGCTCGACCCTCATCACTGCGCGGACCATTTATCGCACAGTCGAGTATTTCCGTGCCGCAAGCCTGAGTCCTCAGGCGCAGCCTGAAGACATCAGCCCTGTATTGAAGGGCAAGTGGTATTTCTGGGTGTTTGAGGCGGTGCTCATGTTCTGCAATACAACTTTGCTGAATGCCTTCCATCCAATGCGTTCCCTTCCGCTCTCTAACAAGGTATACTTGGCCGAAGACGGAGTTTCAGAAATTGAGGGACCGGGATACAAGGACCCGCGTCCGTGGATTATGACTTTCATTGATCCCTTTGATATCTGCGGTCTGATTCTTCGGCGTGACAGACACACCAAATATTGGGAATCGGGTTCAGCAGATGGGACGGTATCCCCTTGTGCCGGAGCCAAGGTCTAAATACCAGCCCTGGGTTTGACATGAGCACGTGTCCCTCGAATTGTCTACTTCTATGTGTGTCGGAGTTAATCTTGTATTGATTCTTTTCTCTCTGCAAGCATTGATTTTATGGAAGAACCTAAATCATTCGAGTTGTCTCGTTGTACATCGTCCACATTTGAGGGGAGAGGATGTCCCCATGTCTTCCAATTACCAATGTTACATGTCACTATCGTCGTTCCCCAGCTCTTCCTGGATCTCCCAGCTGTATTTCGCAAAGCGACTTCTTTTTCTGATTTTCTCGCCATAACACAAGAACAGCGGCGGTACGATGCAAAACACTGTAGCCACTATCGCAAGCACCGAAACGGCCATATTTGCACCGAGCCCAGCGAACATCTGCCTGGTGAACAGCGGGAACGTGCCCGACAAAATCCCTCGCAAAAAGGCAACAGCAGCTGTCGCACTCGCTGAATAGCTCAGGTAACTGTCCGAGATATAGCCATAAAGCACCGTATCCAGCTCAGTCAAAGCGTAGCCGACAAAGACAAGAGACAACGTTGGCGCAACCCATAACAGTCCGGATCCTGAAGCTTTGGGTGGAATGGTCCATCCGAACCACCAAAGACCAATGGCTAAGAACGGGGCTCCGATTGCTAGTCCCATCAGCTTGTCCTCTGGTCGAATGGGCTTGCCTTGAGCTCTGCGTCTGTTGAAGATGTAGCAGTCGAGAATGCGGGTGAAAGCGCTCAGACAGGTGCCGATTCCCAGAGACAGAAATATGAGCGACGACTGGGATGCGGAGAAGCCCATCGTTTGATATATCGGCTGGAGGGCTTCGGTGAATATGTAGATCAGCGACATGGCGACAGAAATCATCATCGCGATCGTGAAGATGATGGGCTCCTGACAAAAAAGCTGGGCTGGCCGAAACAAGGCGTCACGGACAAAAGTTTGCAGGTCCGGAGAATGGTCATGATTGAGAGCCGGGGGTAGGGCTGGAACAGTCTTTCGTAGCCGGTCAACCTCGCCGGTGAGTATATAGGAGGATCGAGATTCTCGAATGACGAAAAGAAGAGCTGTGATAGAACCGATGACAATGGCATAAATGTGGAACATCCACCTCCTGGATCCAGATCAGTGGCTTTTCTCTCATCCAGCTGCACATGAAGTAGTGAGCTTACCAGTCCAGCAGCTCAATGATGTAGCTGCTAGTAATGGGACCAATTATCAAACCAATGTTTGACGCCACTGTCCAAAAGAAGATAACCCAAATACGAGCTTTCGAGTTGAACATATCTTCAATACTTCCACCCAGTATAGTGCCAGGTACTGCTGATAGTAACCCAGCCACGAAGCGCATCACAATCGCTGCTGTCAGTGAATGTACTAGACCTATGACGAGACAGCAAATGCTGCTCAAGGCTGCACTGAACAAGTATGTCTTCTTCCGACCAAATGCTTCGGACCACGGTGGAAAGACGATGGTGCCAATGGATTGGCCAAGAAGAAATCTTGGGAGGGTGAATTGTCAGCTTCTTTCGCTATCACTTGGAAAGAGCGTGTGCACTGACAGCGTTACGAAACAGAATGTTGAGATCGTTTGATTTAGATGGAACTCATCTTTAGCCTGTGTGGCTGCTGCGGACTGTGGACGTTTTTGTGAGTGATTGACAACTTGAACAACGACCATAGTATTGATGAGATGAACTTACACCTGCTGTGCTGCTCGCTGTTCTGCGAATATGCAATTTACGTCAGACACGATCAGTATTCTTGAAATGCTTCGAGAGACCAACGTACACAAACAAATCCAAAGCGCAGATGACACTAGTATCGAATAGTTTTCTGATTTTCGACCAGTTCCGAGGATGCTTAGGATTGTCTCTCCCCCATCGAATAAATTTTCTGTCACATGTCAATTCGAGTTTGTGACCCTGCAGATAGTCTTGTAAGGAGTTTTCAAGCTGTTCTGCCTTCTCGAGCGAATCCTTGTCATTGGAGAACAGTACAAGTTCTCCTGAAGAGCTGTCGTAATCATCGGCCATGTCAACAGCAGTGATAATGGGATCTGACTGATGGTGTAACTGCTCGAGGTTGAACAAGCAGAGCCCTCATGGCTACGTGAAGACTCATTCCTGCATTACGTCTTCCAGTTATATCTGTTTGCTCTAGTTTGCATCTGACGCTAAAGGGGATCAGGATGTGAAGAATGCGACGTCCACCTATTGAGATATACTGGAGAATCGGCTTTTACTTCCAATTGGGTAAGAGTCCTGTGATGGATCCATTCTGCGTAAGAAAATCCCCGACACTCCCTTTCTGGTTGAGTCCCTTTGACCCTTTCCGATCACTTGATGTCCCACACCAGCTGTCAACTCACTCATACCGCCCTAGTAAGACAGCTCATTACTGTCCTGTGATTGTGCCTGCTAGGGATGAATTATCGTCGAGATACTTTCGGTGGAATGCAGGGGCTCACCTAAGTCGAGCGCTTCTATATACATAGGCCATCGGCCTTGTCGCGTCCTTGCGAAGCCGATGACAATAATAGGTTTTACGTGTACTATGATGTAAGCATCATTTGATTATCTCCAATAAACACAGTCCTCGTTTTTCGTTATCCCAACATAATATAGCTAAGTCGGGGGCAACTAGGTAGCGTATCCTACCTTGTGCTGGCAAATTCTGTTGACGCCAAGCTCAACACGGCACAGAGTCATCATCAGGTTGGTCGATCTACGCGACTCGTTCTGGTACAAGAAGAACCCCTTTGAAGTCTGACTTGCAGCTTGATCGAGCTGTGGGTAATCAAGGTTAGATCATGATCTGTGTATACTAATAATATATTGTGGATGTATTGAATTCACGCAAGGGTGTACAGGTTTTCGGAGCCTCGTAAAAGCAATCTCAATTCGTGACGCGGCCTAACTATCCCAATATTCCAGATTGATGCCCAATTTCCCAGAACCTTGAGCCGTTGACACTAGTACGGACTGGCCGACAGCAATCTTTTGTGTTGGCATCCGACATTATTACCTTCATTGAGTCTCCGACCTCATAAGCACAAGTGTGACCTACCCTTCGTCGGTAACTATTCACTCGGGTGCGTGGAATCGGAGCCAAAGGGTACATCGTCGGGCCCGGCTCACCGCCAAGGATGTACCGCCGAGCCGTAGCGGCGAGGCCACCTCTCCGCAATATTCTGCCAAGTCGATCATAAACACAGCTCTGTGTGAGCCAATCTCCAATTCCGGTCGCCTTCTTCACCAAACCATGCTGTCGTTTCTGTCAAACAGTCTCAACAATGCGCGCACGACAGTAGCCCAGGTGCTTAACTTTGCCCTGGTAGGTCAAGTCTTTCTGTGAAGAAAAGACATTTGGAGCAGCTCCTTCTTGTCTTGGCTTGTATGAATTGGACACTGACCCGGTTTCTCTATCAATTATCAGGTGCTGTCGACCGCCTTCATGCTATGGAAAGGTCTATCTGTCGCGTCAGCTTCAAATTCACCGATTGTCGTTGTTCTTTCCGGGAGCATGGAGCCGGCGTTCCAACGAGGTGATCTCTTATTCTTGTGGAATCGAAGCCCTCGAACAGAAGTAGGAGAAGTTGTGGTATACAACGTGAGTGGAAACGACCGGACGGAAAAGTTTGCTGCTGTTGTGCTGATTTCTTGGCAGGTGCGAGGCAAAGATATTCCCATCGTTCACCGTGTCGTTCGAACCTTCCCTGAGATCGAGGGGAAGGCAAAGAAGGTCGTGAAGGAGGTCACCGCGTATGTACCAAGTTGGGCCAGATCCAAGATCTCCAGATGCTGACCTTCAATTGCTCAGTGGTTCCACGTCATCCCATATGCTTCTCACCAAGGTTCGTTGATGTCGGAGGGAGGAGGCTTAGGTGGGTTGCAACTGACAAGTGATGCTTTCTCGCGGACAGGGTGACAACAATGTTGCCGACGATACGGAGCTGTGAGTTGACGAGAGACTCCCTTCACCTTGGTGTATTCCGGAAAGGTTTGATTGCTGACCCTCTTTACTCCTTTGACAGCTACGCCCAAGGTCAAGACCACCTGAACCGCGCTGAGGATATTGTAGGGAGTGTAAGAGGGTACATTCCCATGGTCGGATACGTGACGATCATGCTCTCGGAATACCCATGGCTAAAGTCAGTGCTTCTGGGGATCATGGGCTTGATGGTTGTGCTTCAGCGAGAGTAAACAGTCACCTGCAGATGGATAGACAACGATTTCTCAAGTCACACGCCGTGCAGTCTTCCCTCAAAACTATAGAGCGAAGGAGCCTAGTACCATGCGGTGTTTCAAACAAAACACTACATAAGGTACCACTCTCCAACAATCTACCCGCACCAGCAATGTTATTTCCAACAACTGTACACTGTACATCCGCCGACATCGTATAGCGTACGCCGTACAGTATGCATGGCCCACTAATTTGTGGCTCATGACCTGAACTCTTTCACTGGTTGCAGCTTATGATTTAGACCAGGTGCTACTCCTCGGCTGGGTGAAGGCGCGTCAAAGCAACCTGACTGACGTCCGCTCACTCCACTTTACAAGCTAGAGGAGCTTCTGAGCTACCGCGGCCAACTCTGCCACAGCCCCTCGTTTGCGGTTTGCCTTGATCCCGGAGTTGAATGAACATCCCGCTTAATGCTTTTGGTGTAGACACTGCCTTACTTATTGTACCAGTTACTCGTCCATTGGAAAACTCTGCCTCTCTAGTCAGTATATCAATTCAAGCCGCCGTCATAGATCACCCCATCAGCTGACCTACCTAGAATCCCCCCGAGCGCCCCTCCAAACCCCCCACATCCGGCATCACGTGCACAACAACTCTACCATCGAACCCCAAGTTGCTCGTTTCAAGATGGCCAGTCAGAAGCGCATTGGCAAGGTAAAGCCCCTTTATAGTCCCTTTACCCTCGATAGCGCAAACCAGTTGACTGATTGATTTGCTCGCGAACCAGGAGTTAAGTGAGCTCACTGCAAGCCCGCCAGAGGGGATCTCAGTTGAATTGGCCGACGAGGCGGATCTCTTTAGATGGAAGGTGTTCATGAATGGGCCTGAAGGGTCACCATACGAGGTACGTGATCGACTTCATTCAAAGACGCACCTGGACGATGTCTCCTCGCCATCAGCCCTTATAGGCCCCAATCATTGCGAAAGCATGGTTCAAGGCGGGCTTCAAGCGTCACTGCGCACCTCCAGCGTCACTTTGATGAACCTTACCACCAGAAGAACAACGCTAACATGTAACATTTTTGCGCCTCTTATAGGGTGGAAAATTCTTGGTGAACCTTACCCTCCCCAACGAGTACCCCTTCAAGCCACCGACCGTTTCCTTTGGCACAAAGATCTACCATCCAAATGTCACCAATGACGAAAAGGGAAGCATGTGCTTGGGTATGCTCCGAGCCGACGAGTGGAAGCCGAGCTCTAAGATTGCCGCAGTTTTGGAGTTTGCGCGCCAGCTGCTCCTAGAGCCGATGCCTGATGATGCTGTTGAGGGACGGATCGCCGAACAATACAAGAGCGACCGGAAGCGCTACGATGAGATTGCGCGGGAATGGACTCGGAAATGGGCCATGTCGGGCCAGTGAGAGAAGTCCTCGAAGTATCGGGGGCTGCTGCGAGTACCGGTGATATGCCAGACTCCCATTGAACTTTGATGCAAAACCAGGTTCCCTTACCTCTAGCTTGCGCTAAAGTTGTAGCTGAGTCGTGTGACGACTGTGTACCACTTACTACTACCCATCATCATCATCATCATCATACAAATATGTTGGTTAATTGCACGAAATTTGCGAAACTTCCTTGCACAGAGGCATTCTAAATTACTGGGCTCTGTTAAGTGCGTGTCCTCGGGGGGACCATGTTTTACTGCTTCAGGCTTACCTGAGCACCCTAACCCCCGGCCGGCTGACGAGCGGCAGGGAGTCATGACACAGCATCGTTGAGACATGTGTTGTATGCAGATGATATACCTTGTATCAGTGGAAGTCAATACCCTCAGTCACTGCACCGAGTCGTCTGTGTTGTACAGGTTCCATTTATCTAACCGAAACTGTAGTCAATCAACCCATTCCAACCATTAGGAAATAAATGACTATAGCCCTATAGTTCCCGACAAATCTGGAACAGGAGCTTCAACACACGCCAACCAGCCACCACCTTGTCACGGATTGCGTCTGGCACCCTGCAGGTGTTCCAGCTACTGGTCTGTGCGATATCATTGATGCATGAACGGCCCGTTTCTCGCGTATATCTCGCCTTCATGTCCCAGAAAACTACATTTCGGAAGGTATCCACTGTTGTAATTTCGCTTTCCGCGAAGGATCCCATGACTTTGACCCGTTCGTCCAGGAGTATACGGGCATACGTCAGTCGCTGCTAGAGGGACTCTGAGGGAGTCAGATGATGTACGATATGTGCTCCACCACGGCATTCTGCCGCTACAGCTCGAATCGCCACAAACAGGTGACCTGGGCGGTATAGCGAGCCATAGCTTTACGTGTGCTTGTAACTGAGTAATGCTACAGTCGGCTACTGCTGAGTGCTGCCACCTGTGTGTCAGATCCATGTCATGTTGCATCCCAAGAATAAGGTGTACAAGGGCAGACAGACGCTAGAACAACAAAAATGAGGTGTATACTGACACGCTCCTTTCACTTTGACCCCTTCAACGGAGCGATAGATCATCATGAACGATGCGTTCGTGCGTTCGACATATATCCCTTACAAAGTGACCTGATTCGCCATGTCGCCCATTTCTCCGGTCTCGGTGGCTTTGTTACACGACAGTGGACACATCCACTCGTCAACTGTCATCGGTTTGACCAGTGTGTCTGATGGGACGATGCTTCCCCTGACTGCGCAGTGGATGAAGGGGTTCACTGACACCTACCTACACTGATGCTGACACATTTGCCAATAGGGCCATCAGTCTTCCAACGAGGCCATCAATCTCTGACAGTCGAACCTTGACGCCAAGCCCCCATTCAACGAGGCGAGAAAGCGACCCACGGTGCGACAGCTGTCGACACATGATAGCATCGTATGGCCGTCACTCAATCTCTGCGAGTAGAGCCATCACATCGATGCTGTCACGGTTGCATGAGACCCTCGTCTTCAGCCCTTGGATTCAAAGTCTCTTTGGGCCGAGCCGATCAGACAGACCCGCAAACGTACATCGTTCCAATTGAGGTTCATCCGAGAAGTGGATGCTCAACCGCTCAACCGCCGGGCGAAATTGCGACTAAGCCCCATTGGGTCCTTCACCGGCAAGGTTTGCCAGGTACCAGCGCGGCAGAGAAGAGCAGCAGAGCTGGTCGTTGAAGTGAACCTGCCGTCGCGGCGTTGCGTAGCGGGCAGGACAGCCGAGTACGACGAGCCACATAGAAGAGGTCTCAAGGATGCCGTAATCTTGCGGAACAGCCGACGAGGTTCGTCTTGACTTTGCTCAGTGCCCACTGCCTATACTTCCTGTATACACTATACACTTAACACTGTACAGTGTACACTATAGTGACTATACTACTCAATACTGTATAAGAGTGTACCGGTGTAGGAACTAGGAACCATAAGCTGCCGTAGGCCAACCGGAAGATCGCCCGGATTGCTGGTCTAGGCCGCGCATGTTTCCAAAAGCCAACACCGCTATATTCTGGAAGATCGGCGAGAAATATGAGGTCTTCTCAAATAGCAGGCATCATTGCTACTGGAGACCATTGCCTCGGTCATTCTGTGAAAGGACTGAGCATTGGTGAGCGTTGGAACCACCCATGAGAATCATCATTGCTTCTAAATAAACTGTCGATCGACGTTGCCCCGGAGCCCGACCCAGAAAGGCCGGCTCGAGTCCGCTTGAGATGAAACGACATCTTCTGTGCCCTGTGAGGGGCCCAGTAGTATAACTATTTCTGCAAGTGGATCACTATTCCAAGCTAATGAAACTGCCGAACTGAGCGTTTTCACGGAGGCTTCGCGAACAGGATGGTTGTATATGAGCGGGACGGGATGTATCTTGCGCTCGAGGTTGACATGGCGACTACAAGTACGATATACCACATCCGAGCTATGGCCGAAATAACCCACATTGTTGTGAACCAAGTAGAGACTAACTAATGCATGCTGCACCTATTGAGGAGAGAGCTGCATGCCTGCATCATGCCTGATAGACAGAGAGAGACTGATACCCCAGCAAGCGGACTTATACTGCACCAGCATAAGAAATTACTGGATGAGAGGTCAAGCAGCCACCAATCTGGGTTTGACGGGCAAAGTGTGACCGCGCGAAGCCTCACCCAATGACTGGTCTGGAGTCTCTGGACATGCCTCTTCATCAATACGCTCCTCCTTTTTCCCGATCACCTTTCTTTGGGCGCCAAGATGCATCTTTTCCGAGTTGGTCCCTGCGAATCCTGAAACCGCCGTTAAATTGAACTTTACGTCATGTGACGCTAGCCTGGATTCGGTCTGTTGATTTTTGCCCCGACTAATCGACTGATTAACACCGAGCTGGTTTCTGTCCCAGCTTGCTCATCGCACAGTCTTGTTGCTTCCTCATACCACTCCTCTGGCAGGCTGTGTGGGAACTCTTGACATTCTTTCCTTCGCTACCTTTCTGTCCTTTCCGTGGTGCTTGATTGCTTCCAAATACCCCGTGCCCCAACTCCGTACGCTCTCCGATGGGGGACTCGCTCATGCCTGGCCATCTCTTCATTCCAAATTCTCTCGACGCTTGCATCTTGCGTCAAAGTAGCAGTGTACCGCGTACACTTCTTGCCAGCATCTTCGACGACGTTCATTTCAAACAATTGATCTGTGACACGCGTGCCCGACAGAGAGGCCTCCGCCGTTCTCGTTGATTATACCCTCGCCAGCCACGAAACCAATGTCCAGCGGGATCTGGGTGCAAGATCGTGGCCATGGCCACAGAAAATGGAAACCATCAACATCCACCCTTCTTGGGTGATCTCGATCGTCAAGGGCGTCGAAAAGCCTACCCACCACGACCAGACCCCCTGCTGATTGATCCTCATGGGATGCACAACGCTCATCCGACTCGAATATTGTCTCCACGCTCTCCGCGCTTCCTTCCGCCCCGTTCGCATTCACCTCTTCCTCCGCCAGCAGGCTTTCCGACACAGCATCGGGCAAACGCTCCACCCGGCATATCCCAGGCCAGGGGTATGAGCCACGCACCACACTTCTCAACAACCGCCGATCGAGGGCCGCCGGGGCGGTACTATTACGAGGGCCACGATATGGACATGGATCGGCCGAACCAACGCAACGCGCCCCCCCAAAGAGGTGGCCTTCGAATCTCGATGTCGACCTCGCGGCTGCCGAACCGGCGCCCCCGGCGACGCATGTCCCCTGAGCGGGCACAAGATGCTTCCGCGCGTGGCCTGCCTTTGCCGCGATTCCCGTCAAAGGGCTCCGCCGAAAGCGACGAGCTACGTACCAGCTTCAATTCCACAGTGACTTCGCGATCAAGCATTGAACAACAATCCGGTACCGAGCGCAGTAGTGTTATTACCAAAGGCAGTTCTATTACCGACCTATCCCCGGACACACCGGACGCGCCATGCGAACTAGACCAAGGTATGAGCGTGGAGGACGCGATCTCAATGTACCTTGATGGATTCAGTGATGTGGCTGAGGAACCGACGTCGCCGACCTTGGCAGCAACGGACGAGGAAGAAGTAGCCACGTCTCATCATTCGAAGCATGATACAGGACTCGAGGAATTTGTTCCTCCACCACCGCCCTCAAACGACCACGAATCCATCAACTCACATCCTACACCGCCGCTGGTACAGCAAATCGATGAAGCCAGTTCCAATAAAGGCCCGCCTTCGATTCTTGAACACTCGCCAGAGCTTATCGCTTCACCGGATGTTGTACCCTCACCCCATACTCTGTCGCCCCACACTCCGTCTTTTCCATCTGCTGCAGATGACTCTCTCGCGCCCGGTTTGACACCTCCGCTCAAAACGCCCACACCCTCATTGAAAGACCATCAGCGAAAGCCTTCCAAAATCATAATTCCTGGCAAAGTTCCCCCACCACTTGCTGCTGCCAACACCACCCGTGACGAGTACGGATTCCGGAAAGCGACTCAGTACGTCACATTAGATCAGTATGAAGCTTGGAAATCTGTATATTCCCAATACGCTTCGCATCGGCGAACGAAGTGGCATGACATGATGAAAGAGCACGGTCTTCAAACTACCGATCCTACCTCCTTTCCCGTCCAGTCGTCCAAAGTCAAAAGGTTTGTTCGAAAAGGGATTCCCTCCGAGTACCGAGGCGCGGCATGGTTCTGGTACGCCGGCGGGCACGAGCTTCTCAATCGCAACCCTGGTCGCTACGACCAGCTCGTGGACAAAGTAATGTCGTCGCCTACAAATGACGATAAAGAGCACATTGAGCGAGATTTGCATCGCACTTTCCCAGACAATCTTCATTTCAAGCCCGAGCAACAATCAGACACGAGTGGCTCTTCAAACCCCAACACCATCACTGAGACGCAGATGATTCAATCCCTGCGTCGTGTACTATACGCTTTTGCGCTCCATAACCCCAAGGTCGGCTATACACAGTCGCTCAATTTCATCACGGGCATGCTTCTTCTTTTTCTCCCGGAAGAGAAAGCGTTTTGGATGCTTCACATCATCACCACTGGCTATCTGCCTGGCACCCACGAGGTGAGCTTGGAGGGTGCCAATATTGACTTGTGGATTCTCATGGTCTTACTTCGAGACTCAATGCCATCCATCTACGGCAAGATCTCCAGTATGGATGGCTCGACCACCATTCGTGGCAAGGCACCGGCCTTGAACGTGAATTCGCGACTACCCGACATCACGCTTGGCCTGACCAACTGGCTCATGTCGATTTTCATTGGGACGCTGCCGCTTGAGACGACCTTACGTGTCTGGGATATCTTCTTCTACGAGGGATCTAAAACGTTCTTTCGAGTCTCCTTGGCCATCTTCAAAGCTTGCGAGAAAGATATTCTCGCCGTTTCGGATCCTATGGAAGTTTTCCAAGTGATCCAGACGGTGCCCAAACGGTTGCTAGACGCAAACAGTCTTCTTGAAGACTGTTTTGTTCGTCGCCACCGCGTTGGGCAGGGGCGCATTGAAGAACTGCGAGCCTCGCGGCGAGTTGCCGTTCGGCAAGAAAAGCTTCGGCGGTCCGTTGCGTTCAGCAAAGGCCAGATTCAGTCTGCGACTGACAATTTCCCGAATGACTCGCGAAACCGAAGCCCCGATCTTGAAAATCGGGTCGCGACGTCCTGGCGCAACCTCAGGCAGCATGCTTTTCACCGAGAACCCACTCAATAATGAAGCCCGTCTCGCATTGGAGCTATCGTAATACATGCAATTGAGTGCATCGAAGGGTGTGTTCGCCCTGTGACAGTATAACAGTGCCGGGCCTCCTCCGGTTTTTGTCTCTTTCATCTGTGTCATAAGTGTATCTGGCGTTGCTCAAGGACATGCCCAATACCCCCAGTTATATTCTCTCAGCGCGTCTTTGAACTGGTAGAGCCAACTCCTTGTCTTTTGAATTCATTGGCCTCTTAGCATTTGTTCAAGACGGTTTGTCTTTCCGGTCTTGTACCTCATTCACCCTTTTCTGATACCTCAGCGTCAGCGCGGCGCCTTACCAATTCAAGAGCCGGATTTTTTTTGTTCGTCATAATCTTGTGCATCCACTTCATCGTGGACTATTGGTCACTCACTTGGACCTCTCGTGAATTCGGGATGGTTTATGATCTGCAGAAGAGTCTTCAGTAAATGAAGTAGTTGATAATGGACCACTTCGGTCGCTGGTCGTACCTAAATGCCGAGACTGACCCGCGCCAAGGCCAACCCGAAGTGAAAGCGCCTTTCGAACGCCGTCTTGGCATGAATTAAAGGAAGCCCGAAAACAGGAAATCCTTGCTCAGGAGCCCTGGGCGATGTACCATCACCCCCAATCCTGGACTGGCCCGACAATCTGCGATGATCGATGGATCGGCACTCTCCCTAAGGCTGATAATTGGGCGGGGCCAGTCGTGGATTCGATAGTTACTCGGCGCGACCCTACGTTCACACCAACATGTCGTCATACATTCTAATGCGTACAATAAAGCTCCTTGCCTACCCTCCCGACGTGCACGGGGCTGACAGAGACCATCTGACTATATTCCCCTTACCCTTAACTTCTCAACATCTCAGCTTCGGAAGCAAGTGCTGAAAGTGAGACAAATATCTTCGAGAAAGCGCCATGAGTGGGCAAGCTGCGAGCTATTACGATAGCAGTCAGAACTTTGCAGACCAAGGTCAAGCTCCTTCATATGAGAAAACAAACGCAAACCAACCGGGCAGCTACAATCAACCTCCACCGAATGGCGCTTACCAGCCCCCTATGAACTATGGAGGGCCAGCCAATGGCTATGAGCAGCCCGGCCCTCAGATGAAGCCTCAGCAACCTCCGTATGGAGACAACCCTCCACCGTACACAACATTTGATGATGCTTTCAAGATTCAAAAGCCCAAGTACAATGATATTTGGGCTGGTTTGCTGGTAAGTTCGATGAAACCCTCCGGCAGCAATGCCACCCGATTTGGGTCGGGCAAGACCGTTGAAAAGGGCAGCCGTCGCTCGTGGTATGGTAAAGTTGGGCGGAGACAAAGAGAGAGACTCATGATGCGCTGACTGGCCTCCCAGCTGATTGCTGTTTTCCTGGGCTATGTTGCTATCTCAGGACTGACGATCCACAAATATGCTACCAACAAAGGCTTCAATGGAGGTGGTATTTATGGGTCTGGGAATGACTTTTCGCTCGATACCAACACACTCGTGCTGTTTATTTTTGTGCTGTGTGTAGCACTCGTGTTCTCTTGGGCATATTTCATGGGAGCTCGCTACTTTACCAAAACGTTCATCTGGGTCACCGGCATCCTCAACATTGTCTTCGCCTTTGCCACGGGTATCTACTACCTCGTTCGAAAGCAATACGGCGGCGGGATCGTCTTTTTGATCTTCGGGGTCTTCGCTGTCATCTGCTTCATCAGCTGGATACCCAGAATTCCGTTCACAGCATTCATGTTACAAACGACCATGGATGTGGCTCGGAAACATGGCCACGTCTTCTTGGTCAGTGCCTTGGGTGGATTCGCGACCGTGGCCTTCTCTGCCTGGTTCTCGGTGACGTTGGTATCCATATATGTGGCCTACGAACCGAATTCTGGCGGCACCAACCCTTCCTGCGCGAATGGTGGATGCAGCACAGCAAAAGTCATTGGTCTGACCGTGTACGTGACCTTTGCCATGTACTGGCTCAGTGAGTGGCTGAAGAACACGGTGCACACGACAATTGCGGGCATCTACGGCGCCTGGTACTTCTGGAGCAATTCCGCCGGGGGTATGCCAAAAGGTTCCACTCGAGGCGCTTTCCGCCGCGCAACCACCTACTCGTTCGGGAGTATCAGTTTTGGAAGCTTGATCATTGCCATCATCAACATGCTCCGCCAGGCCTGCTCGATCGCACAGAGGCAAGAAGCCGCACAGGGTAATATTGTGGGAAGCATCTTTATCTGGATTCTCGGCTGCTTCATCTCTCTGCTCGACTGGCTCGTGACGCTGTTCAACCGGTATGCATTCTGCCACATCGCCCTGTATGGCAAAGCGTATATCCCCGCTGCCAAGGATACGTGGAAGATGATGCAGGACCGTGGAATAGACGCTCTGGTCCAAGATTGTCTGATTGGCCCTGTCCTGACCATGGGCTCTGTCTTCGTCGCTTATGTCTGTGCCTTGCTTGCCTACCTGTACCTGCAATTCACCAATCCCGCCTACAACACCGGTGGGGACTTTACCGCAGTCATTATGGCGTTTTCTTTTGTGATCGGCTTGCAGATCTGCCAGGTGTTTTTGACTCCGATCGGTAGCGGCGTCGAAACAATCTTCGTTGCCATGGGTTGGGATCCTCAAGTCATGATCAACGATCATCCGGACATCTATTACAAGCTGGTCCAGCTGTACCCTCGTGTTCAGCAAGCCATTCATGCGTGAGGTGGTCCCTTGCATCTTGTCGCAATGCAATGAATGGTGACTGCCCCGCACTTTTGACGGGAGGATGTAGCTTTTGCTGAAGTGGAATGACATCACTTTATAATCTAATTTATGTTGACGCGACACGTGTATAAGTATATTAATGAGCTTCTAATGCTACTTTCTCAATTGAGTTTGACTTTTCTTGCTCTCAATTCTCCCTCGCATTGTCGTTGTCTGTCCAGCGAGGTAGGGGCATCTTGTGACCGATGACATGGAAGGACTCATGGACCTCGGATCTTGGAAGGTCATTGGTGAAGTTTAATTGATCATCTAATCAAGTCAGCAAGTCGGTACTGGAATGTCTACCCCATTGCAATCAAGCGTCCTAGTAGGTACTCCGACGTAGAAAGAGCCTGGCGACCCCTACATGTGGCAATATTTCGTAGCAGGTAGAGTCAGCTGGGGCTGCACTCGCGATCTGGGTGTTTTCGAATCCCAGAACTGCCTTACTCACGATATATCTTCCAAGTTCAGGTCAACCTTGAACCTGTGCCGCCTCGCTCCTTGGGTTCTCCACAGAAAGTCGACACTTGTCGTGCCTAGGTAGCTAGTCTGGCCAATGCACGACGAGATCCCAGTGGAGAGTAATGCCCTGTTACCTTCATGCATCCAATTCATGAAGATGGTCCCAACTTTCACATGTCTTTTCGGAGATCCGAATTCCAGGTGTGTGATTGAAATCCGCCATCATGACCAGGTGGGATCGCATTCAGGATCAACCTAGAAATCACCTACTGTATGAGCCTATCACCAGTTCCGGTAGCCTGTACAGTGAACGTGCTGGTGAGGACCAGACTAGAGGAACAGCCTCTTGAATGATCATTGCCATCATTGGGTTCATCGATCAAGGCCGGCGTGGTCTGCCACGCTCTTTAGAAAAGCTCCCGTCCATTTCCACGTTTCTCTGAGTCTGACACTACCACAAGTTATTGCCCTGCTGCACACGTTGCCCCTGCCCGATTACTCCGACCATCATAATTCATTGGTGCAGGACGGGACGCGCTATTTCAAACCCTTCTATTGTCCAGACGTACGTTGCGAGAGGTTGTTTCTCGACAATGAAGCCAGCAGCGCCCTACATCCAGATGTTCCCTGCGGAAAAAGAATCCATGGCTATCAACAGCGGGAAATCATATCGACAAACGTCCGGGTCTTCTACTGAATTCTTCAAGGGTTGTAACGCGGAGAGCCAAGGCGATCTCTGATCAACACAGCCGCTTGAATCGGATTGCCGCCTCCGTATCAAGTTGAATGAACCTTAATTGATCAGAGTCAAGCCCGACTTTCTGGGCTGCACCAGAGCTGTTGCCTCCCTTTCAGTGGGGTCCCTTAGGGAGAGCATCTTCACTTTGGACACCTCAGACAAGATTGATCCCATCCAAGCCCTCTCAAGGCCGCTACTTTGAGGGACAGAATCATGTGCACTGAAATTCCTCGGAGAATTCCTGTGGTCTCTAGGGATACCACCGAAAAAGATAAATTCCTGGCTAGGAGGGTGTTGATTGGTACATTCCTAGATCATTCCATTTCGATTCATACCGGCTCACCAAAAGGCACAGCTCCAGCAGGAACGTTACATGTCAGGCGAAGATCTTGCCAATTTGCCAAAGAAAGCTTGTTTACACGACGGGCACCCGATCTCGTTGGCTCGCCCTAGACATGAGGAATCGGGTCTGAAGGCATCCACCATGCCCGCGATCAGGTTTCATGGCATCAAGGGATACGAGTGGCTGCCACATTGTGGCACTCATGTTGTGAGTGAGCCTTTATTTAATCCGTAACTGATGGCCTCGAGAAGAGGCTCTTCACCTGAGTCACCAAGTCATTCCTATCTGCTTCTTTTGACGTTCGATCGTGCGAGCCACTATCATTACACTCCTTCCAGTCTTCTGACCGATCTATACACTCCTTCAAAATGCGCACTGTCATTGCTACCCTCTTCCTCGCCAGCACTGCTCTGGCGAGTACCAGCCTCACTGATGATTTCATTGACTGCGCCGTAAGTGTATTGACCGGCGAGAGGAATTTTGTGAATGTACGTGTCTAATTGGGCGTTCATAGACCGCTGCAATTAATGGCGCCAGCGAATCCAAGACGGTCGACTGCTCCAACCAGAGCTCTTCGGACTGCTTCTGCGCCAACCAAGACGCCTTGACCCAGCTCTCCGATGCTACCAAGGACGCCTGCGACGTATCTAGCTCTGGTAAGCTATCATCCGCCTCCCCGCAACGTATCACCTGAACTTAGGCTCACAGGACGTATCTAGATTTGGCTGCCTGGGCGAGCTCCCTCTGTGGCACCAGTACCACCTCCCAGGATACATCTTCTGCGCGCCACATCGGCTCGCCCATGGAGCCTGCTCGCGTGTTGAACGAGCGCGCATACAGTGCCTCTGTCGAGGACAATGTTCCCACCAGCGTTGTCTGGGTCACTGAGACTCGCACCGACTGCAGCTGCAAGAGCACCTCTCACCCCGTTGACCGAGCCCACGCCTCTCAGATCCCTGTCTACGTCCCTACTGGTAGCAGCATGTCTGCCGGTGTGGCCGCCTGGGCCACTCCTACTCCTTCCGCTTCAGCTTCATGGTCCGCCATGCACAGTTCTCACATGTCAGTTGCTACTCCGGGCCCCAGCGGTGCCAGCCCTAGCATCTACACCTTTGAGGGTGCCGCGCCCCGAGTCAATGCGCTCCAGGGCTCAGTCGCTGCTATTGGAGCTACCATTGTTATGGGTTTGATGGTCGCCCTGTGAAAGAGACGTCGTTGTAATGCGATTTTCATGAGTCGACTTGGGATCAATCTAAAGAACAATCGTTACTTCGTCTCACCTCCACGTGTGCGACACCTGACTATTCGAGATATTTTGATTCCTCCGGTGATTTGTTAACGGTAAATGATGCTCATTTCTTGCAGACCTTTTTTCGTGGTCGCCATTCCAATTACTACATAGTAAGGAAAATTCCAAGGAAAGAAAATACCTTATTCGCTATTTTCCATTTCTTCTTCGTATGTCTCTTACCAAGAAACTGTCAAAAGTCTAGAAAGCCACTACAGATCCATATATCATCGCAATTGGGTATCACTTGTATTCGTTCGAATCAATATTACTAAGTAGTAAGCCAACAAGAAGAAAGCACCACACACTTGCCGAAGCAGGTAACACCAATGGCCTCTTCCCAGCGCCCGTGCAATCACCGCTCAAATTCCTGCCTGAGCCCCTTAAAAACCCAATGTCCTTGACCCGCGGACTCCGACAACCCAACTCAGAATTTATCACTCGTGACGCATCGCGTAGAGCGTACCAGGAGCCAAGCCAGTAGCTTCACCAGTAACGTCATCCCTTTGATAATCAAACTGAGTCCTAAAAACATCAATTTCAACACCGTCCGCACAATCCCGGGGAGCTTCTCGCCTTCCCGGGAAGACCCCTTTCCATAGCGACCGTATTTTTCAAGATCAATTTCCTCTATGACGATCTCGTTGTCCTTCTTGCCATTTCGCACATGATCGGATTTGGGGGCTCGGTGTGTTTTCCAGAGACCGAAGAAGCTTTTTCGTTCGGGATTGGATTCTGCCTGATCCTTTGCGGCTTGGATTTGCGACGCAAGTTGAAGGCTTTCGGCGTAGTCCTCGCGTTCGGCTTGCGTTGTGATTAAGGGCCCACGATAAGGAATACCTACGCCGCCTCCGCTTCGTGGGTCTTGCGCGTTGGGAGTCGGAGATTCGACTTCCATATCGGCTAGGATGGGGTTTGTAGCTTCGTCCGAGACAGCAACCGCAAGTACGGCGGCGATCACAGAGTCAATCGCGTATAACGAAGGTATCGTTGCAATGATTGCGGCCGGTGAAATTGTGAGGGTGCGAGTCGTCAAATCGAGGCAGACAAGCGGCTCGTCCGAGTCCGCCATGGGAAGTGTCGATGTTCGTGGGTTGGCAGCCTGGTGCGCCGTCGCCAGAGCAGCTGAGGATGCTGGATTTGTGACCAAAATTGTCGGAGCCTGTTGAGGTACAACGTCGCTTGAAGGTGCAGAGACGGTGATATACAAGACTCCGGAAGACGAAGACCTGACGGGCGAAAGGGGGATCCCCTCGGCCCCTACCAGTGCAGGCGGTTGCCGTTTCGCGACTTGTGGATGGCGCAGCTCGTAGAGTCTCAAATTACGATTCCATGATAGACGGCATGACTCTTGGGCGGAAGCCCGGTTGAGAGCGTCTCTCTGAACACCGGCTGCTTCAACAGGGTTCAAAAGATGTAGTTTGGCGATATCCCCTGCTTGTTCAATTGCAAGCATCGCTGCTAGCCTTGAAAAGAGCAGAGCGACCAAGCCGTCGTGCGGATGCTCGCGTCGGCGACGATCCTCAAGATTGAGTGACATCACCGGTACATTACTGTTCACTTTGCTCGGTACGCCCCGAGATATTGAGAGTTCGTCATTCTCAAACGTTTCCAACGTGTAGAAGGGTTGCTGTAGATGACCGAACTTGAAAGTCGCAGGACCAGTCCTGGGACAGAGTCAGCAGGCAGTATGGCAATTGTCGAAATCGGTCTTGCAACATACCTTGCTAGATGCATGCTGAAAGTCCCAGCTAAATTTGTAGGTCTTTGCCCGTTGGCAGCTTCCCATAGTACTTCCAGCTCGTATGGAGTCGAGTACCTTATCTCCTCTGAATCGGCAATCCCATTTGGAAAATTCAACACACTCGCCGGAACGGTTTTGGGCCCCAAGACGTTGTCAATTTCCGAGGAAGTATTCAAAGTGAGAAGTGGTTTTCGCGACCTCCTCTTCTGGGCTTCAACATTACTTGAAAGTGGAGGCTGAGCAATCGATCTTGGCAAAGGAAGCTTTGGGTCAAAGCGAGGAAACATCGATTTCATTGGAATCGGCGACACAGATGACTGAGATGACTGCGGCGAGGCGGTAGAAATGGTGTTCTGGCGACTGATCTCACTGGTACTCCCTCTATCGTTGTCTGTACTGGCTCGTAGTGGCAGAGGGCGATCGACAGGTCTACTATCCTGGCGGCTTTGACTGCGAGGCGTATGAGAAGAAGTGGCTTTGCGAAGTACTTCTGTAGATGACGGAGAGCCAGATCTTGCGTGGTGTGTTCGAGATGGTGGACGAGGGAAAGACGAGGTATCTTCGATGATTTGCAGCAGTACTGACTCGGCTTTTGTGGATTCATTGATCTCATGGAGGGCGACTGAGGATGTTGGCTGCTCTTCCATACCCGGTGGCCTCTTGGCTCCTCTGCGAAACGGATTTGTTCCAACCCTCGCCGCAGGTGGCGAGGGGAATAGTTGAAATTGACTCATGCCGCCTACTGCCTCGTGCACTTGTAGATCGTCCACAACCCTTCAAATGTCTTATGGCAATAAGAGGAGATGTATAGCAAGCACTTTGCACGATCGAGCGGGATGGCGGGGGAAAGAGATACGCGGGCGCGCATGGTCCTACACGGACGTCGCGAAGACCATATAGGACATGGCCGTCGACGATCCTCCCTCTTCGACACTGCATATCACACGTAGAATCGGTGAGAAACCACATGGGGAGTTGCGTACAGGCTGTATTGTACCGAGTGTGATGACCCTATTTTTGGTGCAGGCGCTTAGTAGTCAGCGCATGTGATTGGCGGCCGTCGCGGGATTAGCGTGCATCAGTGCATAACGGCGCTACAAGTCAAGCCCGTGATTGGAATCAACATTCCATGCGGCTCGAGTATCTTGTCAGCTCGAGCACTCTCCACCTCAGACTGGTGCTGAGTGGCGTGCAGAAGTCACACCGATACGGTTCAAGTTAGCTGCCGCTCGGCGCAAACACGCTAGGCTTTGGCGTGACCCCACCGCAAGCTGAAGAGACGAACCCTGGACGTCGCTTATCCAAGAGAAGAAAGGAGGTTGTTGAACTGGTTCGTAGGTGAGGCCAGTTCTCGAAGGACCATACAATTCATATCAATTAGTATACATCTAGTCGTTGCGATGTTGACCACGTTCCATAGCCTCATCGTGGACGGAAAAAGTGAGCCCTTCCGCCATGGTAATTGCCCCATCCGGATTGCCCTTGTTATACAAGAAGAGGCCCTGCAGAGCTGCAGCGCTCGTGCTCTTCGATCGATCATGCTTGTGACCTTGCGCATCTTCGATCAGACCAAGCTGCTGTAGGCGATCGAGGAAGGCCTTGCGTTTCACTCCTTCAAGATCGATGTCTTCGTAGAAGCGATCCCATAGGCGTCCGACCTGGTAGCGAGTCACCTCGCCAAGGCGCACTGTCATATCTACGCGCCCCGGTCGGACGAGAGCTTCGTCTAAACGCTCGACGTGATTGGTAGTGAGGAAGATTATACGCTCCTCCGCACTGGCAACACCATCCATGGCGTTCAGCAAGCCAGAGAAAGTCACATTGGCTCCACGATAACCGTCAGAATCAGTCTGAACTCGTCGATTTGAAAAGGCAGCATCCACGTCTTCCAGGAGGACTAGTGTGCGGTTGGGAACGATGGTCAAGAGGTGGTTGAGTCGGTCATCAGTCAACCCGCGCTCACTCAGGTTTAAGATGGCAATATCGTAGTCCAACTCTCCAGCTAGAGCTTGTATGAAGGAACTCTTACCCGTTCCAGGCGGCCCGTAGAGAAGATACCCACGGCGATAAGGAATCCCGCGATCGTGATACCAGGCAGCACTGGAGATGAAATCTTGAACATCGTCCACAACTCGCTCAGAGACGCCTTCATCCAAAACTACAGACTCCAAGGGGCGTTTGCGCCGGGGGTTGCCAAACGGTCGCCATTCGGTTCCCCAACTATTGTATATCGTGGTCTTGCCCTCATGAGATCGAGCAGCGTAGGCATGCGCCTCGGTGAATAGGTCTTCGAATATGTGGCGTTGCGAGTACAGTGTAGTGAGGGTGATTGTCTCCCATGGCTTGCCTGTTTGAAGATCCCGGGATTTTGACTCTCGCACTCGGTTGACAAAGACAAAGGCATTCTTATAGCGGAGTATATGCTTGCCGGGTCCCGGCACCAGCGAGAATTGAGTGTGAATGGCCCCATTGGAATGTTCCACCTTCGATGTTTGGATGGAGAGATGACGCATACCGGGGGTCATCTTGTGAAGGAGACGGTCGACGAAACCGGTGGTTTGCGTGGCGGCGCGGGTGGTGTTCAGTTGCGATTGTTGATAGAGCGTCATCCAATGGAGGAACCAAGGATATGAATCATCCTTGATGCTAATCTCCACATCCACGAGCATTCGACGACGCAACAGAGCTGCGCCGTGGCGGACACCTCTTTGCGCAAACGTCAAACCTGCACCTAATGCGCCAAGACCAAATCCCTGTAACCGAACTTGTCAGTGGCTGCCGCTCGAATATTCCTGCCCAGGTGGTCTTGGAGGACGACAAGGACATACCGCCGTAAATAACGGGTTGTCTGTGATCTGCGACCAAAGACCTCCGTCGCTTCTTTGCACCGCTGATGACACCGTCGTGTGTGCATCTTGGGACTTCCCTGGCCGTTGCTGCAATATGAGGTCGGTCACAGTGGAGGGCGTCGCTGGCGATGCTGCCTGCGAAGCATCGTTTGACCCCATGCTGGCCATAACTCGAGCTGTTCTCTAGGGAATGTCGAATGGTTTGGCGATAAGAATCATTATCAGATCTCGGAGTTTCAACGGGCCGACCAACCTTGCGCCGCGGTTGCACGGTTGCGCGGCGGAAACTCAAACTACGGAATTGATCAGATATACGTCTTTCGGATCATCAATGCAATGTTGTTGTACTTGTCCTCATGGTCTAAGCCATGCGAGGTGACTCAGGGTTGGCATGCGGCTCTGCGCGACCATGCGTGCTTTTGGCCAGCACTCTGTACCGGAAATGGAGCGACGTTAGAGCCGGACGCCTATCGGCGTGTCCGAACATCTCACACGGAGTTAACGGAAAGCTTTCTTCTCCTCCGCCACGCCTTGTTTTCCTGAATTGGACCCCAAGGGCCTGGTGGCTTACTTTTCGCGCGAGGCTGTGTCCGATGACCAATCTTTTTTTTCGCAAGCATTCCGTTACAAGAATTTAAATGTGGACTCGTGTCCCGCAACTCCGACCATGTCGGAGGTCAATTCTTCGGCACGCCTACACTCCTCCGACGCGCATGATGGGTTCAACTACTACAGCTGTTCTTTACACCTTGAGCGTGGCGAGCTCACCCGCTAGACCCGCTCCGAATGATGCGTCGGCCAAGAGCCATCACGCTAAAGCCGGCTTCAGGAATCCCTGGGAGTAAGTCGGATTTCCATGATGATTGCATTTGCAAGCAAGGCCGGTCTTGTTGACTGTTGAATCTCCCGAAGCTCATGGACGGATGTCACGATGGAGATCCCCGCCGAGATTCTCATGTAAGCTTCTCCGTATTCGAATTTAGTTTTGATCTCTGCTCTTGTCTCACACAACTTGCGACTCGGACAGGCGGCGCATCACGGGCAAAGCCAACAAGCCCAAAACCACCGGTCCGACTGTCACCGTTCGGAAACCCGACTTCCTTCCGACTCGGGACACTCCCCGACTTCGCGCGACTTGGCTCGGACATGCGTGCTATTATGTCGAATTCCCCGGTGGTCTCCGTGCGCTCTTTGACCCAGTCCTAGAAGAGCGCTGTGGCCCATACAACATGCTTGGCCCAAAGAGGTTCACCGAGGCCCCTTGCAAGATCAGCGATATTCCCATCATTGATGCAGTCTTTATCTCTCACAACCACTACGATCACCTTTCCTACACCGGTGTCACCGAAATCGCCCAGCGACACCCAAACTGCCACTTCTTTGTTCCTCTAGGCGTGAAGGCATGGTTCCAAAGCTGTGGTATCAGCCAGGTGACCGAGCTGGACTGGTGGGATGAGCGCGACATTACGCTTTCTCCTGTCGGGAATGAAGAGGCCCAAGTCGGCGTCGTAGAAGACTCAACTTCAATCGCGGCGGGGATCAAAGCACGCATCGGCTTTCTGCCTAGTCAACATGCCACTGCTCGCACTCCCTTTGATAGAATGCAGACTCTCTGGGGGTCTTGGACAATCGAATCGGGAGGCAAGCATGTCTACTTTACAGGGTACGTACTATCTCATCAGCGAGTCACCTGTCCCTGCTAGTCAGTTAACGAGCTCTTGTAGGGATACTGGCTACCGATCGGTTCCAAAGTTGCCCGAGGGAGAAGACGATCACGATCCCAAGTACGACAACCTCCCTACTTGCCCTGCTTTCAAACAGGTTGGTGAGTTCCGTGGCCCATTTGACCTAGGCCTGATCCCGATTGGTGCATATGCGCCGCGCCATATGTTCAGTTCTGCACACGTGGATCCGCATGAGGCTGTACAGATCTTCCAAGATACAAAATGCAAGAAAGCTTTGGGTATGCACTGGGGTACCTGGGTTCTGACGGAAGAGAATGTTCTGGAACCACCAGAGAAACTCAAGGCTGCCCTGAAGAACTTTGGCTTGCCGGTGGAAGGCGTCTTCGATGTTTGTGAGATTGGCGAGAGCCGCGAGTTTTAAATTCATTCAAATTTCAGGACAAATGATCATTGGATCTCATGTACGATATCAAAAGCACCGAAGAGCAAAATAAGGCCATAATGGACATAACGTGCACGGATCACTGGACATTGTAGATCTGGCAGCGACTAGAGAGAAATCAGAATCGTGGAATTCTTGTGTAAAGCTACGCGTTTTTGAGTTGATCCAGATAAATCAAACCTTCCAAGTGAGGTATTCCGGTGGAGGTCACTAGAGCGCCGTGTTGAAATAAGCTCTGATTTTGTCGAATCTCGTTCAATCGAGACTCGAAGCCTTTGTCAAACAGATGCACATGGCGGGGAAGATAGGCCTGATGGGACGCAATAGATGTGTTTGTTTAGTTTGTATAGCCATTTTTGGTCTAGCGTCAGGGAGCTCCCACTTTGGAAATTTAGGATGCGGGCAACCTTTAACGCGGATCTCAGTCGGCTCCTTTTCAGTGTTTAACGGGAGTGTGCTCGTCTCATCTGTCGCAAGTTCACTTATCACCTGCACCCATTCCGACATAACCACCCGGACAATATGCAGGCCCCAGTGGTGGTGATGAGTACGCTTCTTCCTCATTGCCATAAACTGCTCGACTGTCTTGGACTAACCCGCCCTCATAGACACCAATGCCGGTGACCGCCAGGTCGGTCGCCGCGCGCAGCTATCTAACATTACCGCTGCTAAAACGTACGTTTGGCTGAGGATCATTTGAATTAGTTTTCGTTATCCCCTGGGTGCTGATGAAATTTACAGGGTCGCCGATATCATTCGATCATGTCTGGGCCCCAAGGCCATGCTGAAGATGTTGCTGGATCCTATGGGCGGTATTGTGCTTACCAACGACGGCCACGCAATTCTTCGCGAGATTGAAGTTTCACACCCTGCCGCCAAGAGCATGATCGAGCTCAGCCGGACTCAGGATGAGGAAGTTGGAGACGGAACCACAACGGTCATCATCTTAGGTACGCAGTTTGTCCTATTATCAATTAAAGAGCACTCAGCCTGCTTGCTAACCACTCTGTAGCTGGTGAAATGCTGGCCCAGGCCCTTCCGCAATTAGAACGCAACATCCACCCGGTCGTTATAATTTCCGCCTTCAAGCGTGCTTTGGCCGACGCCCTCCAGATTATCGAAGAAGTCTCAGTTCCTGTCGATATTCACGACGATAAGGCCATGTACACACTCATCCAGTCTTCAATTGGTACAAAGTTCGTCTCTCGGTGGTCAGACTTGATGTGCGGGTTGGCCCTACGTGCGGTGCGAACAGTTTCCTTTGACATTGGCGGTGGCAAGCAGGAGGTGGACATCAAGCGATATGCTCGCATTGAGAAGGTTCCTGGTGGTCAGATCGAGGACTCTGAAGTCATCGATGGTGTCATGGTCAACAAGGACATCACTCACCCTAAGATGAGGAGGAGAATTGAGAACCCTCGCATCTTGCTGCTTGACTGTCCCTTGGAGTACAAGAAGGGCGAGTCTCAAACCAACATCGAGGTCACTAAGGAAGATGACTGGAACCGTATCCTGCAGATTGAGGAGGAGCAAGTCAAGCAGATGTGCGAGGCTATCGTGGCCTTCAAGCCTGATGTGGTGATCACCGAGAAGGGTGTATCTGGTGAGTTTTGCCCATTCAAGCTGGTGATGATCTGCTCGTCTCTTGTGATCTCCCATCTAACTTTATGCTATAGACCTTGCTCAGCACTACTTTGTCAAGGCCAACATCACCGCCATTCGTCGTGTGCGAAAGACCGACAACAACCGTATCGCCCGTGCCACCGGCGCCACGATTGTCAACCGTGTTGATGACATCCAGGAGTCAGATATCGGTACCCAGTGCGGTCTCTTCGAGATTGAGAAGATTGGCGACGAGTACTTCACATTCATGCGCAAGTGCACATCTCCAAAGGCTTGCACCATTCTTCTCCGCGGTCCGTCCAAGGATATTATCAACGAGATCGAACGTAACCTCCAGGACGCTATGGCTGTGGCTCGGAATGTCATTTTCCACCCTCGCCTGTCACCCGGTGGTGGTGCTATTGAGATGGCTGTCTCTGTCAAGCTTGGACAGCTCGCTCGCTCGATTGAGGGTGTGCAACAGTGGCCTTACAAGGCTGTTGCGGATGCCATGGAGGTTATTCCGCGGACACTGGCCCAGAATGCCGGCGCCAGCCCCATCCGTGTGCTCACCCGTCTGCGTGCAAAGCACGTCGAGGGACACAACACCTGGGGTCTCGATGGCGAATCCGGCAACCTGGTGGATATGAAGGAATACGGTGTCTGGGAGCCGGAGGCTGTGAAGCTGCAAAGCATCAAGACCGCTGTTGAGGTAAGTTCTCGTTCCGGGGTATCCTTCAATCAGCGTGACATATTCTAACTTGGAAATTCCTAGTCTGCTTGCTTGCTCCTTCGTGTTGACGACATTTGCAGCGGCAAGTCAGCGCAACAGGCTGGCGGTGTTGGTGGTGGCGAGGAGTAATAGACATGCCAATCTCAAAAAGAAAAAGGACTGTAAGGACAAACGAAATGAACACATGGACTTGAGGTCCGTACATCTAATGCGGCATGAATGCCTCCAGAACGTCTCGTCGCTGTACGATTATCCTAGACTAGAACAGACTGTCATATGGGTATCTTTGTGCATGTCATATTATACAAATTCAAGTAGTGCTGAGTGTAGACCTAAGAGAAACGCTCAATCATCGTCATGAATGATCACACCCGGAACCTCTGCCGACATAACGCCGTCCATGCCTTCGACGTTCTGATGCATGTCTGGATTTGGTGGCACTGGTCCCTTCATTGATGTGCTTGCTCCATCCCTGAGCTCGTTGTTCTCATCTTTTTTGTTTCCACCCCGTGCCGCCCGCTTTTTCTCGCGCCGCCGCCGATTCTTCTCGGTCTTCTCCAAATCCTTGCGCTTTGCCTCCTCCCGCTGCTTTTCCCACTCTGCGTCGCCCTTTTCTTTCTCAACCTCGGATTGCATGAGCCGCAAGCGCTCATATTCCCGTCGTCGGCTTGCCTTGTAAACGTGGAACTCTCCGGAACCCGCACCCGCCGAGGAACCTTGCACGTTTGCGACAATCTCCGGAGGCGGAGCGAGAGTAGATGACGTGCGTTCCTTGGGAGCAATGGGCAATCTGATCTCTTTGGAAGGATCTTTGAATAGGCTGTCAATTTGTGTGGCGTGCTCTGAAAGAGGCGTGATGGCGCGGCGCTTTGTGGGCCGCTTACTACGAGGATCGGCGCTGGTTGGAACTGATTCAGGGCCAGGCTCAGACATGGCGAAGAGATGAATGTAATTCAAAGTGTAATTGAAGTTTGAGAGTCGATTGTCTTGAAAGGCGGCAAGAACGCAAAGACACAAATGCGACAACTGGTGGGAGAGACCTGGACGTCTTAACTGTCGCTATTGATATTGTGGTTGTAAGTCGTGCAGACGAAGGGAAGTTATAGCTGCAAGCTCAAGTGTGAGAATTGACTGCGATTGCAGTATCTCTGCAGATTGAAGGTGATACTGAGAAGAGGACGAGGGAAACGCTGCGCTATAAAAGGGCAGTCGAGTGGGCGATTGAAGGATATCAATAGGCAGGAGTTCAAGTGGGCTCATCTGCGAGCGAACCGACACCGAAAGCTTCGGACATTGCGACACGCTAACCAATTTTGGCGGTAAGCTGAAATTGAAGTAACCTTATAGTACACATACCATTATTACGTACTCTGCTTCTAGCATTTACCTTGATTCTCCTCTCATTGGATTTAAGAAAAATAATTGGGGTAGACAAACAGATCTTCTTATTTGTTAAATCTAGTGCTTTTCTTGGATCACGCTGCCTCGATTCGCTTGATCTGTGCGCCAGATCCTTATATACTGTAACAATTTAGTGACGTAGGTATGCGTTCGGTCGCGGGACGGAAATTGGCAAAGGTAAAAGAGCTGGAATGGTTGCAGGCGAATGTACATTGAGTAGTAACGTTTGGGTAGAATGTGAGTCCCATTGTGTCTTAAAGAGGACTTGAGAATCTGTATTCTCTTCAGGACAATGAGGCCTTCAAAGCTCGTTGTTCCGCGTCTTACATTCAAAGCCTCGCTTTCAGATTAAAGAACATGGCGAGTCAATGGTGCTTGGGAAGTACGCTACTGCAAAAGAACGGAATTAGATAAATACACGATGTCCCCAAATTGTCCAGACGGTCCTTCAAATCTGTTCCAAATTAGAAGAGACCCCGGAAAGATCCATCTTCTTCTGATTGCAGGTACAAATCGCTAATTCTTAGCCTTAAGACTTATGTTGCGTTGTTGCCTCTCGCTCACCCTACTAGGTAACTTTCCGATTTCTTCGAGTTTACCCTCACCTCACCATCTTTCCTTCTCCCTTCAACGATCTCTGACTTGGATTGCACCACTTGTCAAGTACGGGAATTGAAGCTCACTGAAGAATACTAAAGTCAAATTCGCAAGAAACATTTCGAGGATTGTCATCGACTTTCTGCGCTGCACTCCTCTCCTTTTCCTCACGCGGAAGTTCCAGCCTCACCGTGGACTCCGTCGTCATCATGCCTTATCGCATTGGTAGGTCCTGCTCTTTGATTTAATGTACAAATGCATGGAAAATCCTCTTCGGTATCAATGCCAAATGGTATATGATGCACTCTCGACGTGAGATTCTTCAATGCGGCGTTGATGCAGCGGGACGCGTGAGCGCATGCGGCGTTGAGTCGCGTTGCTGCAACTTCCAAGTGGCCCGTGTCGTTTGTGTTTCCATCAAGGACCTACAAGATATGAAGCCAATGCTCTCTGCGCACTGAGCCCAAATAGCTAATCTGTACTGTCTCGACTTGTTGCTCTTTCTGACCGTTCTTGATCTTCTCGCAGAGGCTTCACCGAACAACCGGGCTGGTTGCCAGAACAAGGAATGCAAGGACCAGAAAATCAAGATCACCAAAGGTGAGATTCGTGTCGGCACTTGGGTCGAAAATGAAAGATTCCAAAGCTGGCAGTGGCGCCACTGGTAAGTCCTCTGAGGGTCCCCTTGGAAAAAGTGTAAATCTGACTCCCATTAGGGGCTGCACGACTCCGCTCATCCTCTCTAATATCATGAAGAATGTCTTCGAGAAGGAAGAATTGGAAGGTGATGAGGACTTCGACCTCATTGATGGCTGGGAGGACTTACCTGAGGTCCACCAGGAGGCTGTTCGCAAGGCCCTCGCTGAAGGTCACGTTCCAGATGAAGATTGGAAGGGTGTAAGTGCAATTTGCTTGCTCGAGTTCGTGGAAAAGCATATCTCTGCGCTCGTGATCTTGCCTTTACATCAACCCACTGACAGGCATATGTAGGATGTTGAGTGCAATCGCCCAGGCATGCGGGGCTTCCGCCTATCTAAGAAGAAGGCAGCAGCTAAGAAAGACGTTCGTTCCTCTCAGCAACCCCGTTTTTGCGTGACAGTTCTGGAGCTAACACCCGACTTAGGCGGAAGAAGAAGATGACTCAAAGTCTGAAGACGCCGTCGATGATGAGGCCAGCACAAAGAAGGCGCAGCCTGCGAAGGCGACCAAGAATACTCCTCGTGCCAAGGCTAAGAAGGCTACCGACGAGGAAGACAAAGTCAAGGAACCCCAAGAGACCAAGCGAGCTACCCGTGGCAAAAAGCCAGTGAAAAAACCAGTGGTCGAGGAGTCCGCCGATGAGGAGGCTCCGGCAACCCCGGCTGAGACGAAGGAGAAGGCCAAACGAGCCGCTCGTGGCAAAGCCGCCGCCAAAGCAGCTATCGAGCAGTCTGAAGCTGAGGCCGAAGCTGAGGCTGAAGAAGCAAAGCCCGCCAAAGGTCGAGGTCGCGCTGTAAAGTCGGCCACGACCACGAAGGAGGCCTCGAAGCCGGCTGCAACCAATGGTAGAAAGCGCAAGGCCACGGACGAGGATCCAGAATCTGGCAAGAAGGCTGAAAAGCCCAAACGCGGTCGCAAGGCTGCTGCTACTGCTGCCAAAGAGGAAATCGAGGAGCGTGAACCAGCGTCCGATGAAGCACCTGGTGGACAGACTGAGCCTGACCAGACTTCCTCGGCGCAAGAGATGCCAGAGGAGAGCACTTCCGAGGAGGTGGCTCCTCAGAAGACAAGACGCCGCAGTGGGAGAGTCACCAAGGCTTAAAATAAGTCCGCTCTAGTATCTCGACGCGCTGGTGTCTGTTTGGACCTGAGATTGGAATAAAGGTGGCTTTGAAGTGCAGCCGCAATGTTTCTATACTGATATTATCACTTTAAGTTGGAATAAAGAAGGGATTGAGAACCTTGCAGGCCAGGAACCTTCGCTATGTTAGGTAACACAGGTGATTGATTCTGTACCGGTGGCTATATTTGACTTCCCACGCAAGTCTTCGTTCAAGTATTTTTTCCATTCAGAGGAGATCGGATACATTCCAGGTCACCACATTCAGAAAACGAAAACCAGAGCACCACCTGCTATTATTATCACTTTTTTTCACAAGGTGCGACAGTAAGCTCTCTGTGACCATGGCAGTGGTTCTTAAACCGAGGTCCTTGTGCTCCATGTATTACGCAAGAGTTGAAGAGCCAAGCTTTAAATTGTCTTGAACATTGAATACGAGATAAGACTTCCAAATATAAATGATTGAAATGCCCCTGACAAGATTCGCTGGGCTACTGGAGTGATGCTGATACTCAGTAATCACGGGCGTGTTTGGTTCCGCTTGCCAACAAATCTGAAGCTCTATGACTCGCTGAACCCCAAAGCCTGCCGGCGCTCTGCATTGGCTTCCCAGGTGATCATTTCAAGAGACCGATGTATTGTAGCAGGTTGACCGTGACCGAAGCATCAATGGCTTTAATGGCAGCGGCAAAATACGGAATCTCCACGCCATTATAGTCACATCCATGGCCCTTGAACCCAAGAACCACATTCGCGCCGTCTTCATTACCCCAAATAAACTCCCGTATAAGCATTGACTCGTCGATGTACCCGAGCACGACAGCACTTGTGTGATCTGGTTCAAGGTTGAGATTCGGTACGTCAAGATACCCTAACTTTGAGCCATTGAGGGTCAGATTGAACGTGACATGCCCCTGATTCAGTTGGATAGCGTCAGTAAGGCCAAGATCATGTCACGCTAGGGGAAATAGAATGCAGCACACTAGACTGCAATACGCACCATTTCCACGGTGAACCCTATGGCGGTTCTCATGGCAATTGTGGCATTTACGTTGAAGCCGTTGACCATGGGGCTCATTAGGCTCAGCTGTGTAATGTTGAGGTTTCCATTGGAGCTCAAGAAGCCTAATGAGATATGTGAGACGCAGTTATCAGAATGCAAGGTGGATAGTAGCATCGTTCATGCATACCTGTAGTGTTGAAACCTAACGAGAGAATCAATGTCAACTTGGTTCCATAATGCTCCCAGATTGTGCCAATCAACAGCATCGGAGGAGGCTCTGTACCTTTCATTTGCATCAATTTGTGAATATCCAAATGCGCTGTCGGGAATGCCCCGAGCTTGAGATCTGGATGCCCAGTAACGAGCAACCCAAAGTTTTCATTGGTAACTGCCGCCACAGCTAAGTCCGAAAAACACTCCACACATGATATGTCAACGTCGTGGTCGATGTTGAGAGTTGATTCATGTCCAAATTCGATTCGAGGGAACGGAAAGACCGCGAACTCTTGTTCAGTTGCTGGGAGACGCAGACTGGCGTTGAAGGCCGTTAAATGCCCGCTGCTGGTCAAACCAGCTCCCAAATTCAATGAACTGGATTGAGTGACATGGAAGGAGTGGGGTCCTGGGTTGGTGATGGCGAGTCCTTCGTAGCTAAATTCGTGATTGTTGATGTAGTCGTTGGCAAAGTGAGGTATCCCGACGTAGATACTACCATATTGGTGGTCAGCCGAGATGGTACGATATGATTAGAAGAATGACATTATGTCAATTTGCTTGAGAAACTCACATGGGTAGAAATATGATCAAAAACAAACAACAAATGGCTACCAAGTACAACCACCACCATCGCTTGAAATGCCGTCCGAATCGATTCCAGACGGAAGGCCTTTTCGTTGATTCTTTGGCTGTTTCATGACCGTCCGAGCTGGAGCCATCTTCAATGTCAGCTTTAACCATGGTGATCGTCACCGACACTTATCAACGAGGCGAATGTGGTAATCTCTTCACTTTCCGCGTCGAAGAAAACACTACGAGAGCAGATCGTCCCAAAGACGAGAAAAGAGCAGGGCGCAATGTGTTTTAACCTGGTGTTGAATAAGGCCGTATCAACACGCCGACAATGTGAAAGAACCCATTTTTCAAGGGCAGTCCGAGAGCCTAAGACTGCGATACAACGTTGACAGAAACCTCACGTAGGCAATATTGAAATGCCCCGCGAGGATGATCGCTGCTAAACATTAGCATGGAAGCCTCCACGGTCTCACATGTGAAGTGGACTCCCGTCGGCTCGAGCGGCGGCGCGTGTCTGCGACCAGCATGACGAAGCGAGAGCCGAATAAATGGCTGTCATTGAAATTGATCGGCGTCAGACTGACCGAAAAAGGGAATATGCTAAGCCTCAATCTCCGATGGCGTTTCTGAAAAGAATCAAATTTGATAGAACTTATTCATCAATGCGATCGATGCTTCATTTGCAGTGCTACTGTGCCGATGTCAGAATCTTGGACGGATTGTCGCATTGATTCGCAAAATGGCCAGTCCATGCTTTCGTAGCCGAGGCGGCGATCAAAGCAAATTTCTCCTCATATAGCCTGTGTTGAGCGTCCAGGGGGATCAAACCACACGTAAATACCAGATCAAGCGAATTCAAGCCAGTTATAACTCAAGTGCTGGGGCACCAAATCTTGCCCACTTGTCACTAGACCCTCGCGCCACCACCAAACACGTCGCGTCTTGTTGACGGACATTTTCAAAATCGGCGACCCCTCGTTTCTGGATTTGTTCACGGGGATTAGCAAATCGTTCGGGATATTGTCGTTGCAAGTTGGCTCGTTCTTTCGTTACGGCGACATAAAGATTCGGCCGGCGTCGCATCAAATCCCAATACTTCTTTGGGCATTGGTAGTAGATCAAGTCCAAAGTGTCAGCAATGAAAACAACCAGCCAGGTCTGCAACCGATCCGTAGAATAAAAGTCCACAGACACTGTTCCTGCAACATCCAGCAATGGTCCCAGCTGTGACAGGCCATGGTAAGAATTCCATGCGGTCTGAAGCTTGAGAGTGATCTTTTCCACGAGCTCAGTCATGTTGAGACGTTTCGCGTATACGTAGAGCTTTCCCAATTGGAGGATCTGATCGCAAAGTCCTTTCACATCGGCCACGCCGCGTAGCTGATATTCACGACGAACTTTGAGGGTGTCGCCGATTTCAAACATTCGGGCTTCATCAGGCTCGCTGACCTCAGACACAGAAACCCTTAGCAATTGTGGAGTGAATTCTTTTGTTTTGAGGAAGGAGACCAATTTCTCGCGCTCTGATTTGTTCACTGAAGAGACGCATTGGAAAATGGACAGCAATTTCCGGGAGCTTTCTTTGCCCAAAAGGACGTGCTCAATCATGTCCGACAAAGCCCACTGTCTCTGAAACAGCACTTTCACACACTCTTCTTCGGCCTCAGTGTTTGTCTCAACTGTCAGGTGTTCGCGTTTTATCTCTTGATCTGCGCCTGTGTCCCGTCTGAAGGTGAGGTTGGAGCACAGAGCATATTCACCCAAGGTCGTGTGAGTTTCCGAATCCTCAAACGTCCGTCGGGCCCTTGACCACGTTCTGGAATCTGAGAACGAACTATTCATAGCTCGAACCTTTCGCGGTGGATGTCCCTCCAGGCTCTCAAAAATTTGTTCCTCCTCGTCCTCCCTTTTTATGGTGGAATATTGAGTTTCTCCATCAGTGGTCGAGCCAGCAAGTCCCACCAAGAATGCGTCAAAATTGTCGGGAAACACGAGTTTCACATCTCTACCGCGCTTAGATTTGACCAATGTCTCTTTCTTAGCCATTGCCAACCAAAACTCCATTGTGGGTCTCCGAGCAACGAGTTCTCGTAGCGTGTGATAAGTCTTTTTCTCATCGGCATTGTCTCGTGACGGATTGAGAGGTGCGAAGATCCACGGGACTTTGGGGCCGAGAATGAACAGGTCTCTGATGTGAATCCAGCGACTTAGGTTCATCATTAGTTAGTGAGCAATGAATAGAACCTGACCTGTAAGACAAAGAAGTGTCCTGGGCTCACCTTAAATTCCTTCCTGGTAGATACAGGGGATAGATGCGCTGATCAGCATCCACGTCCCATTGTCCCGAGGCGGGCTTGGTACCCTTCGGAGCTCTTCCCAAAGCAGGGCCGGAATCGTAATTATCAGGAAGGAGCACGCCAATCCAAATATCGATGTTGTAATTACGGGAGCTGTTCTTGAATCGGACGATGAAGGTATCACCTGCGTGCAATTCTTGAAGTGCGGGAACGTGTTGAAGTCCCGCTGTAAGCTGGCCATGGTGCGCCATGTCGAGATGAGTTCAGAATCTCATCAAAACCTGTATCAAATGCCAAGTAAGCGATTAGACGAGAGTACGCAGCGCATAATGGCGGTTGGAATGAAAGTGGTGTCCGCGAACAAGGACTTGAAAGTATCTCGTGCAGACTCACCTCGCAGTCAATCAAAGGATCCGAATCGGTGTGAATAAAAAGCCAGACTTCAACCAAGCTTTCTGTGTGTGTATTTGTACTTTTTGAGCGTGAGGTGAAGCTGAGGAAAAGTCGAAGTTTTGATTGCGGACACGAGAAATGAGAGGACGAGTGCCTTAATGAAGGAACCTTGCGATGGCCTTGGCTTTTTGCTTAGAAGAACCGCTTTCTGTTGGTCCTCTCAATGTCTTTTCGTGGAATCAGGCGGAAGTCTTTCTAGGCGTCGTTGTGGGCGTCTTCAAGGGCACCTTCACGAGCGTCTTCACGAGCGTCTTTGCGATTGTCTTTGCGAAGGTCTTTGCGTGTGTCTTTCTGTGAGCTTTCCCGGCTACGCTTCGAGCTGTTTATAGAACTCTATCCGCCATCAGCGTTGATAGTGATATATGAGTATGAGTCTCAGGAGAATTCAATGTGAGAAGTGGAGAAGCAAGTGTGATAAAACGCCGAGACGAAGAAGTTGCTGAAAACTTCACACTAGCGTGGAATATTCACCATCTGTCGATATGGATGAGCTCCGGATCGTGAGTGAGGCAAGTTCCTGTGCGTTACTCTCAAGCTCGAGATTCGTCTTAGATAGAATGAGAAGGCGGATTAGGCGAATCCAAAGATGTCCGGTTTGAAAGTTTGAGCCTTCGGGCCTTGGCCACAGCTGAATATAGACAAAGGATGATGCCCCGGATGATGAGTATGAGGATCAGACAGAACCGTTGGAGAAAGGGCATGCGGAAAAAGGCTAGGACCGAGGTGATGATACAGTAGAAGTCAGCGGGTGGCCTTCCGGAATGATAGTCACACATCTGGACACATTGATACTGTTTGCAACATACTCAAGACAGACGAGTCGGAACAGCGTACATGTTGACTCAAGAGGCTTTCGGCAATAATCGAAGAGCCTCCATGAGTACCGGATCTCTTCCATAAAACCTCCTCAGGTTTGGCAAGCCTTGACAAAAAGGCTGGTGAAATCCGAATCTCTTCCCAGACAATCAGAGAAGGCTTGTTAAGACTCACAGAGATACTATGATAAAGACCGAGTGGAAGCTTACCAATGAAGAGTAAACTCATTGTCACGCTGTGAACTGTGCTAGTAGCGTTGAACTCTGTCCACCGAAGCCGGTGAGCAGAAGTGACAAACACCTAAGTGCTGCGCGGACTGTCCAGTCAATTCCACGTCAAATCTTTTCCCTAAATGCAATACTTATTCACAAGCTCAATGAACCACCTCCAGAGACTGACAGGAAGACCCATGGCCCATGGCTTGAGTGTCGGCTTTTTCGCTATGCGTCATTGCTGAAGTAAATTGACCAAGTGCTATTTTAAACTTTCGGCCTTCGCGTATTGGAGTGTGCTTCAATCTGTATCGACGTGCCAAGATCAAGGCATTCTCTGTATCGAAGTATTTATCACAATAGAACAATAGAAAGCATATACTTATGCCTTGCTCGATTTGTCCGCCCCGAACTCCAAGTATTAGTGGATGGGTGTCACATCCAGTCGCGGGTGCCCCATGCGGACGAACCTACCTACAGATGAAAGGGTGATGTCTTTCACAGCTATCTGGGTTATTCGTCGAACGTGACTATTAGCTTCAAAGACCACTGCCTCTGCACCTTAGACGGGTTTTATCCCTTACTAGCGGAACACGAAGGCATGTTCGAGGTGGCCAAACCCTCATGCAATATTTCTCGACTATCAGCCACATTAAGCATGTCGGTAGCGACGACATATCCTCAAAAGCCATTATGTGATCAATGAGTGACAGAAAGGGAGGTCTCAATATGGAGAGCACTGCTAGCAAGTGCTAGCATCGAAGAAAAAGAAGCAAAGCTGTAACGGGGTACCACTCCAAGAATGAACCTAAGACGATTACCGCGAGAACACTAAGTCAATCTTTCGTGGCAGGCCAAATGGTCTTAATAAGTTCAAATTACTTAGACTCAAAGAACGCATCGCCTCACTCTCAGCCTCAAAAGAAGCAGCGATGTGAAGTGATGGACCATGGAGTCTAAAGCGAAAGCGAGAGAACAAACGAAAGCGAGCGCGAAAGCGAAAGCCAGAGCAAGAGCAAGAGCAAGCCACGAACCACATCCCAGTCACGAACCACAACCAACCCAAAGCCTCTTGGCCGAAGACCAAGGCGACGACCAAGGCGCAGAAGACGCAGACTAACACCAGCCATGGCTTCGCTGGGGGCTACTATTGAAAAAGAACGTGGTCAGCTAGGATAAAAAGACTTTCATTCAATGTCATCCAGGGTATTTTGCCCGAATGCCTCAAAACGTCAAACATGCACTAAACGTACCGCGTCGACTCGAGCTCATCCATGCGCTCGCACATGGCTACGAAGAGACCGAAAAACATGCCGCCCCCCTTCTCCATCTCCCTCGACAGCATCGCACACTCCTTGAAGTCGTGGCGATGACGGACGATGTAGGAGAGGTGCCACGCAGGCAGTCCTTCGTCTGTGGTGGGAAGGTTGTTCTGCGCGTAAAGTGCGGAGCGCAGGATCACTTCGGGCTCAAGACCCAGCTGAAGGGCGTGCTTCTGAAGAGCAAGGCTTTTCAGGCGTCCCAGACCGTACTTGACAGCCGCACAGTAAACCACGGTGTCTCTCATCAAGAGATTCCCAAAGCCACGATGGAAAAAGGTGGGCTCGCTGGAGCTCAAGTCATCGGTCTCAGTCGCATTCTCGAGATACCAGTTGCTGGTTCGCTTGCTGCGGAAGAGGCGCGGATAATAGTCGCCCTGATAGACGAACTGCATGATGCAGGAGAAGATCTCGGGCTCTCTGTGAGGCAGGTGAGCTTGATTCACATCCAATATCCGTGAGAATTGATCGTCTGCGTACTCGTCTGGCAAGCTCAGCATCTTGTTACCGTGCTCGTCGGGGTTCTGATCTCTCAGTTCATCATAGAATTGGGGCGAGACCGTCAAGACATCCTCATGGGCGTGGAAAAGGCGCTTTTCCTTTCCAACGGTGACGACAACAATCAGACTGTTGAGAGGACTTTGAGCACACGGTCAGTAATCGGCGAATGACGAATTTGATACGTATCATTTGCATCGAGATCTGCTCCGCGCATTACCTTTCGTTCGTTCTCGCAAGATCATACTCCACGTTCCGCTCCATCTTCTCTTTGACTTCCTTGTCGTACTTTTTTTTGGTGGTTTTAACGGGTTTTCTTGTCCGGTGTTTGGAGGAGAAAGAGCGTTTGAACATTTTGAAAGATAAGTCGGGCAAAATGCAATTAACGTGTCAAGGCGACACGGTCAACCGACCAATGAAGCGATCAAGGCTCGATCCCACAACAAGGGACAAGATTCTGCCTATACGGAACCTATGTTGACGCTGCACTTCTCCTAGGCAAACAAGAATCAGAGTCCGGAAGCTTCCGTCCACGATGCCCGCCCCGTTTCATCGAGAGATGTCAACGGAAGAAGCATTCGAGAGGAGACTCGGCGATCGCGAATCCGATTGAGATCCCCGACGCAGGTTTGTCGACTCTGGCAGGCGTGAGAAAAGGAAATCATAAAGAGAAGCTGCCGGCGCCTTTAAGAACCCGAGGTCAGCTGATATCAGCTGCAGGTGGCCCCGTCATCTGGATGCAGCGCTAGGTTGTGCAAGTCATTCCGACGCGGTGTTGGTTGACGGCGAATGAGTGACCAATACGGCACTTGACCGGGCCTCGAACCTTCATAAGAGGATCTTGCTATTGGCAATTGGTCTGCCGACGGCGCTAAGGCATGGTGGCGTACTACCACAGCAAGTCACGATCGGCATTGAGATCAAATGTGCGATAACTTCAAGCTACAGCAGACTCAGGAATAGCTTTCCCTATAAGATTGGTGTATATTATAGCAGTATCGCTCATTCCGACACCAGATAGGTCTTCCACACTTTGTTAGAGATAGAGGTGATGTCCTTGTGCTGCTACATAAAGTACGGCCAAGTCCTGGTAGGTAGGGTAAAGTTGCACCACGTGATTGGCGCCAGCACTGAGTACTTTGGCACATGGGAGGTTGTTCGCCTGAGCGGGTAGCTCACTGAGGTGCTTTGGGTACTCAACTGCGCATGCAAAACACAAGTGGGAGTGCTGAATGAGGTCAGTTAGGAGGTGAATGCTTTGGACAGCATGTACAATGTACTTGTCACTCAAAGCAGTGCTGCCGAGGTGCATGAAATTTGGAAGTTGTGATCGTATAGCAAAGGAGTGATACACTGAACTACTTGATGATTCGAGCAACCTGCTCGGTATGAGCACATGGGCAAAGCTGTGTGACCTCGTAGACGTGAGGTCCCGGCTTTATAGGCGTCTGCCTTCATGTGTTGCAAGCTATGAGAAGGATACTTACTATTGGTATGACCTGTGGTTGAACGAAGGGTTCAGGATGGACTTTGGGCACAGTTAGGTCCAGATGCTGTCTAGATAGATCTGTTGTTCATTTTTCCGATCGTCGCCATTCCAGGAAATCGGAGTGATAGCGCCCCCTCATTGATGATGCTAGTGGCGGTGCAATCCACTTTGTGGCGGTGCATTGGGGTCTCTGTGGAGCCTGTTGTCCCGCCGTTGATATGCCAGCCGTCGCCCACGGTGATATCATCGCACTTCTCCCGTGGGATTGTAGGTGGCTAGATGATCGAATGAGCACATGGGGGTTCGATTCTAATTCCCCTAGGTGTGAATTCAGAACGCTTTATAATTCGTAGTCTCTAACAGGGCGCCACACTTTGCAAAGCTTAAGCCTTCGACATAATTGCTCGTCCACCCGCAGCCACTGCAGAGACACCTGTTTTGCTGCAACATACAAGCGCCCAAAGCCCCCCTGCGTCTACAACGGGTTGTTGCATTTAACCATCTCTCGTCCTGCTTTTGTTCACTCATTTCTTTCCTCTCTCGATCTCTCCCATTACCTGTCCAAATTAATCTACACCATGGCGATGCAGTATTTTAATCAGATCAAAAACCGCCGACGGTCGTCCCAGATCTCCAGCTCCCATAACCCAGTCTTGACTCCCGAAGACGAGGCCTTTTTGACAAAAGTGACATCGGATCCCGAGAATCAGCCAGAACCTGTCGCTCAGAATGAATCCAGGCCACTAGAAGGTCCCGCAGGTGGTTCTGGTACCCTGGTCACCGACGACAAACTCCACGAAGCTACATCCGCGGCAGCTCCAGCGGAGGAGCTCGGAAAGCAGCTGGGTGAAGAAGAAATGTTGAAGGATGAGCAGAAAATTGGCGTTAAAAAAGACACTGAACCTGTTAAATCAAACGATGCACCCGCTGCCGATAAGAAGAAGAACCGATGGAACTCTATGTTCTGGAAGAAAGGTACAGCCTCCGATAAGGTCAGTGACTTTTATCCTCAGTTAGTTCTGCTCAGCTTTCCCCGTTATATTAGTACTAACAGCCGTGTTTCACTCGCATAGGGTAAAGAAAAACAATCAACTCAAAACGCTTCAGAAATTGACGCTGTCAAGCCGTCCTCGACAGCCAATAATGCCACACCGACCGCCACCGAGGCGCGTCAGGAACAAGAAGACATGACCGACATTCTCGATCGTCTGAACCTCGCTGCAGACAACAATCGAGTATTCTCGTTGAGCGATGAGACTCAAGAACTCTTACGGAAGTTCAAGTTTGTCTTTAAGGATCTTGTGAACGGCGTTCCAACCGCATACAATGATCTGGAGATGCTCTTGACAAATGGCAATCGCCAGTTGCAAGAAACGTACACAAAGCTCCCTACTTTTATGCAGAAGCTGATCGAGAAGCTTCCGCAAAAGTGGACGGATGCACTGGCTCCAGAGATGCTTGCGGTCGCCAGTGAACGTGCTGGCCGAAGCGGTATCAATATGGAAAATGTCGGCAAAGCAGCTTCGGTGGCGCAAAAGGCTGGCCTCAACGTACCCAGTCTGAAGGAACTGGTGTCCAAGCCCGCCGCTATCGCCGGCATGCTACGATCGATCATGGAGTTCTTGAAGGCTCGATTCCCCGCTGTGTTGGGGATGAACGTGCTGTGGTCGCTAGCACTCTTCTGTGAGTCTAAACGATAGGGTTCGCTGTTGCTAAGAAGTTCAAGCTGACAAGGATCTTTAGTGTTGCTCTTCGTCCTCTGGTACTGCCACAAGCGAGGACGAGAAGTTCGTCTCGAGAACGAGCGTCTGGTCACCGAGGAAGAGATCAGAATGCTGAACGAGGAGACCTCGGAGACTCCGATTCGCCCATCCCAGACATTGCTCACCGTGGCGCCCCAGGGCGCATCAGCGGAGGAAGTACGAGAGGGTGTGAAGAAAGTGGAAGAAGCTAAAGCTGCAGCAGAGAAAGAGGACGCCAACGCTGCGACGGAAAAAGAGGGTGCCAGCGAAGGCCCATCCACTGCCTCTCAACCAGCAGCTGTGCCTGAATCCGCAGCTGCGTCTGAACCCAGGCCCGAGCCGTCGGAGTCTCGTACAGCTGCAGAGACTTCGACCAGCGCAGCTCCTCGCCCTGCAGCGGTCCCTACCCGCACCAAGTCATTCCTCTCCATGTGGTCTCGAACCAAGTCTGAGTCGAGCCCAAGCAAGGTCTCGCCGTATCCAGGTACCTAGTCTGTGATGGAATGAGGAGCCATCGTGACCAACGAGAGCGAAGATCTTTCTACTTTCAATGACTTTCTCATGTTTTACTGATTGGGGATTAATTTGATGAACTGGGAACCCTAATACACGACCTGGATGATCCTTGGCGCATGCGACACCTTCTTTGAAAACTTTCCACGATAATGGTGATATGTTAATAACCTGATCATGGGTATTTACATTTTTCTTGACAATATGAAACGATAATAACTTCCGAGGATGCTATTTGGGCTTCATTGTGGTCTAAGGTATGGAAGTGCTATTCCAAGTTTTGAGTCACAACGAGACTTTCAGAATGATGAAATCCGACTCATCACCACTGACAAGCGGTACATTCCGAAGTACCAATAGCTTGCACGCAGAGCCGGGTCAGACATCATTTGCTTTTTAATAGTTCTCCTCTGATGTCTGCCCACTCGTCAATAAATGCTGGTCACGTAGACGCGCGTGATTAAAGGCGCTTTTGTACTTTGAATGTATTCACCTGGTTTGGCCCCAGGTAAGCTGTCACAATTCACGGTGGAAGTTGGAGCTCATGTCATGCTTCGACAATTACCTAAGACACGGTAAGTGAAAAAAAACTTGAGTAATTCGACTCCGATCCCGCAATTTCGCCTTTTGCAACGCCACGCCTACCAAGCGTAAGGAAGCCAACCTTACGCCCGCAAGCCATGAAACGTATAGACCGCTTGTATCAATTCCGACAATTGCATGCCAGTGCTGCGTTCAACTGGATACCTATTTGTCGCATATATGGCCAGCAGGATGGGATTTGAAAAGCGTTTCCACCATGGAACTGATCGTGTCCTATACCTGATTCCAATGTGAATGTTGAGAGAACAAATCAGGTCAGGTCGGAGAGTATGGAGACAGCACCACATGTGCCATGTTGTACTAGGCCGTCAAGCATCTCGCGAAAAGATATAACTTGAATGTTGTCCATCAATGTGATGAACACGGTGTGGGCCGTGGAGACAATGCTGACAACTTTTCCTTCGGTGTGTAACCTTAATGATGGCCAATTCTCGGTGGCCGGGAAGTGTGGGGTAAACATTGTCCACGGCGTTCCATTGACAGGGGTCATTTGGTGGTTGCGGCATCTCTGTAGTCCGTTCAGAGCAAACTTTTCTACTGAAATCGGGATCAAGGGCCGAACCTCGGCTGATCACGTCACCTGCCCTGCCGTCTTGGAAGAAATCCCTTCTGGGTGAGGTGTCAGGTGACTGAAACATGCCGTTTCCGAGATTTAGAGCAGATGGGAATCACTCGATGTTTTTGCTCGAGTGGCGTCTATCCCACGGGCATATTGCAGCTCGGCTCCTAGGACGAGAGTACTTCTAAGTTCTAACACCTTCTCATCCGTCTCATCCCATTCATGGCTATAAAGGGCAATACTTGAGAGCTTCAAGAACCGAAAGCCTCTGACCCTCGACCGAGCAATCACGTCAAGCAACGCTCGGCTCAGCAAACAACAATATCGATGTCCCTGGGCAAGAAAGCACCAATACCACTATGGAAGGTCCACTGTTCTTTTTTTCCTTCACGGATTGGCATGAAGAGCGCCAAGCATCTCCATAAATAACAAACAACATTCATGTAATGGACTAGCGACGCAATTTTCATAACGCGCCTGCTCGAAAAGAGACTAGTGACATGAGGATTCTCTTCTGAAAGTGGAGCTGGAGCGGATCTCGGGGCAATGGGAGAATTTTTTTTTCTCTTCCTTTTGGAAATGTTCTTCGTCATGTCTCGTGGGCGCCGCCGGACCAACTGTAAAAGATCACTTCCATTGGGATCCACTTCAGCCACCAGAGCGCGGGGCGACGGTGATCGTGCAAGAGGTCGGGAGGGAAGAGGAAGGTGGTCTTGTCGACTTTGAAGATAGTAGGAGTAGTCGGGCGGTGGTCCGCCTCGGCTGTACTGCAGAGTGCAGAATACATGCATACCTGGGGATAGATAGTAGATAACTACCAGATAGTAGTGAATGCAGTTGTCTACACTTGGATATAGAGGCACCGGGCTCATGTCACTCTAGGTCCAGGATTGCTACCGACCGAACTACCCATTCGACGGTAGTAGTCCCGTTTCTTAAAGTCTGGATCTCACATGATCTCAAGGGACTACCTCGAGCACATAGGTGTCCCTTTTTTTGGGATACGCAAGTCTAGAAGTCTCAACCATGGATGGTGTCGGCGCCCATCAATGCGAGTCATCGTCTTGATGTTGGTAGTAATTTCGAATGGAACCCCCGACGATGGGCAGCGGCCACCGTCCTGGTGTTTTCGTTCCCCGCCCCCTCTGATATGCCATATCGCGGCCCGGCGGCCCAATTCAAGATGAACATATCTGCCTAGTGCCTACCAGGTGCAGACTCGTGAGGGAGAATCGATGTATCTCATGCAGGCAGCCTGGGATACAGTAGTACCTTAGTCGGTCGTAGGTGTGTTGTCCTAGTCGGCTTACCGCTTTTTTTCTGGGGTGTCCATGCCTACGTGCACTGGTCGTGGCCATGACTGTGCTTCTGGCACCGAGGACGGGCGAGCTCACGTATTGTACGCCCAGTCTTAGATCCGCAAACAAAACACAGGATTCCTCTCGGACAAGGTGTAGACTCCTGGGAGTAACCTTGAACAACGGCCGCACTTTGGTGGCAGCGTTCACCATTCAACTGGAGTCCTCCCAAGTCCAAGCGACAGACAATCGAATTCAGTTCTGTACACCCGGCCAGATTGGCGCAACCCGACTCGCCACCGCGGGACTGGATAATCAGACAGAAACTCAAATGCGACGGGACAGATTGCTGGGGGGAGGGGAGTGGTTCGGTCATGGTGTCGATCCAATCAGACGGATAGATATGACGAGTTTCTTCTGAGATTAGCATTTTGGGTGTTGATCAGATTCACGCGCGATGACTCTTTGGCATTGAGTCATTGACTTTTGATTGGGATTCATCGCTGTGTTGCGCTAGTGCTGGCAGGACGGAGGGGATGGCATTATGATTTTTTGCTTCCTACACCCAGTGGTAGGTAGTAGGTACTAGGTCGTAGTTACACTAGTACAGTAAGTCATTTAGATACTTCGGACCACAGCGCTAGCGAGGAGGCTGAGAAGGGAGGTGAAGGAGAGGCCCAAGGAGACGGGGATGATGATGGTGGTGATGTCTTGGGTCTGGGTAGCGGGAACCTGCCCGTGCTGCAAATTTACCTGGTCCGGGCTGGTACCCCTCCCCGGACCCCCCCGTACAATTGAATACCTGTCCCGAGAGCTTGGTCGGTCATATGCAAGAAGCTCGACACTGCAGCAGGAGGGTGACTGGAAGACTTGGTACTTCTCTCCGTGCTCCAGTCTTGAATTCCATCTTGATGGGTCTGTCTGGTACTACTATAGACTAAAGACTAAGAGTAAAGATCATGCACTGCAGCCGTGTGGTGTTTGCCAGTTTGAAGAATAGTGCCACTGCCAACTGCCAAGTCCCAAATCAGAGAGGCAGACCCGAGAATCCTCGCGGTGGCACTGGATTGTCGGCCGAAGCCCAACCGGGAACAATCTTCATGGTTCAGAGGGACTGCTGTTGTATCCTACCGAGAGAAGGAAAATTTCTGTTACATACTACTGCAATGATTACAATCATACTATGTAGCTCCATTAGTCTCTCTGTTTGAGATTTTACATACATGACGAGTACTTACGACTTGGGGTCTGGCTGTCATAAGCATGGAGTACTTGTCAAGTACTGGACAGTGGACAGTGGACAGTGGACACATGAATGCATTGGGTTTCCAATTTTCAATTCCCAGTTTTCACAGAGGGCACGTGCAGTCTGGACTTTCGTGGTATACTGAGTCCTGACTAACTGTCATAATAGTCTATCGACTAAGGTTCAATGCTTTCTTGTCCAAGCTTCCCGTCATTGAGTTTCAGCCACGTTGAAACTCTACTGTATGGTCTCTTACAACTTACCACTGATCTTGTCTCATTGCTTGTTTTGTTTTACTTTTCTTTCCTTGCCCCTCTGAGTCATCAATGACCGTGAACTTGTCAAGTATTAGTTAATTCACTATTCTGCCATTGACTTCGGGGGAGTCGATCGTCGAGTCAGTTCCCCGGATTCCCTCCCCCTCTTCCCCCCATCACGAGGTGTCCTCCTGCATTCCTCGGCGTACGCGGAATGTCCACCGGCCGATCGACTGATCGAATCGTCAAGTCCAGCATCATCATTGTCAACGCAGTGAGGGGGTGGAACACAAAAAAGAAAGCGAGTCATCATCCCCCGGAGGGGGATGGGAGGAGCCAAAACGATCATTTGGCCTCGGGACGGAGTGATTGGCCAGGAAGAAGATTTTCTGACGCGCTCGAGGACGATTGGTTCGGGGAAGAGGCGGTGAATATCACGCCAACGAATGAGCAGGCGTGGAGGGGCTGCTCGGCGGGAGTCCTCAGAGCCAATCCTCGGAGCCTCCGCCCCACTCGCGTCCGTTTTGGCAACGAAAAATTGGGATGTCGTCGATGGCCGGGTCCGTTTGGGGGAGTTTCCTTGACGAGCAGCGTACAAGAGGTTCTTCGACGGGGAACAAAACACGAGACATTGTTGTATTGGTTATTGTATGGAGGGTTGGAGAGAATGGATAGACTCTCTGTGTCTGCATGGCTGTATGCAGTGGTGGTCGCGAGCAAATGGCGAGTCATCGATTGCAGTGGTCATTTTGCAGGTTCCAGTCATTGTATGATAGTTGTCGTAACTTGTAAGTACTAAGTTGTAACTGGTAAGTTGTAACATGTAAGTTGTAACTGATGGATCAAGCGCTCTGCGTACGTATTCTTGTTACTCTTGTACGGTTGAAGAAGCATCAGTGCCTAAGGACGCCCGTTACAGCGGCCCACCCGACAAGGCCGGGATCTGTAGTGGCACGTCGCTCGAGGGCTGCGACGTCTTCTACCCGCTCTCTTCCTCGTCTTTTTTTCTCTTCCCTCCTCTCCTTCCACCAACACACCTTTTCACCACCCCGTCGAACCGGTCTCTTCCTCGACAACCCCTACTCCAATCCCACCGGAACCACCAGAACCCCCTCCAAAATCAAAATATCGTTAAGAATTCCTGCCAGATGGCTTTCGCTGAGCTGTAAATCCCCCGCTGGAGAGCCTGTCATCGCCGGCTCTCCAGTCCTTCAGCTCCGATCCGCAATTCCTACTTGACGATATCTTTGATTCTCTCTTTCGACGCCCGCTGTCCAGCGTCGAAATTGCCCCCAAGCAACCGTTCCAGAAAAGCACTCGTGTGTCCCTCTCGGACCGCAGGTGCTCGTGATTCTCTCTGTTGAACCAGCGTCACTGCGACTGTTTTTCTCCCACACCACTCGACTCCTCCGGGCTCCTGAAACCTGCCGTCCGCCTACCAAATCCGCGACGCTGCCCTCCTCCCTCTCCTGATCAACCCACCTGTCCTCAATCGAAACGACTCTTTCCTCCTCCGCCTGCATTTCTGCCCCGCAATACCTTGGGCGTACAGCGACAGACAGACACATCCACCTCCGGTTGCAACCGCAAGTCCCTTCGCGCAATCGCAGATACACCTGTCTTGAACACACCACCACCCCCTCCAACAAAAAACATTCCTCCTCAGCAAGACTTCTCACACACCCGTCCCAAAAATGCCACAAATGAACCCGTACGCCTCGAAGAGGGCTCCCAAGGGGTCCTCCAAAACCGTTCGTCCAACCACCCCCGAGTCCAAGACCGTGCGACAATGTGACTTGGACCCCAAGGCGGGCAGTCAATCACAAAAACAAGTGCATGGTCGCATGGGGGGTTCCATCCCCTCTCAGCGGAAACGACGAGCCTCCACATCCTCCGTCTCCAGTGTTTCCTCCGTCTCCTCGATTGACGACCTGGAGCTCGAGGCGCTCAGTGACGAAGTTGATGATTCGGACGACGATGCGGACGATGAACAAGAGCGTCCGCGCGCGGCGGCCTCCACGTACGGCCGTCGTCCCTCCACGGCCCGGAAGACCGGACGCCCGGCTACCAAAGGCAAGCGCACCCAGGTCTCGGACGACGAGGGCTCCGACAGTCACTTCATCAGCGACCCAAGCGACTCGGAAGACAGCTCAGACGACGCCTATGCGGCTGTGGATGACATCTCCGACGGAGACGACGAAGAGGGTGACGTGGAGAAGATGGAGGAACAAATAATCAAAGACTCCGAGAATAAGCACCGGGTCCTCCCCTCGTCGGAATATTCCGATGCCCAATGGCTAGGCCCGGAACTGTTCGGCGACTCCCTGCTCCTCCCCGCCGCATCCTTTTTCGACGAGGAACAACTTTACACCGCCATGGACGCCTTTGGCGAGACCGACATGGCCAGCGAGGCCCAAGAAACTCCCGTGGCTCGCCGGGTCCACTTCGAGGAGCGCTCGGAGTCCTCTTCCGACAGCGACTCCCATTCTGACGACGAGATCCCCAGTGACTTCCTCCAGCAGGACTCTTTGGATCCCCAACTGCGTCGCATGATCGAAAGTGACAATAACGATCACTACCGCACCCATCGTCAAAGATCGGAGGAGATGTATGGGGATATTGATTATGGTCATGGCAACATCTACCACGTCGAGTCCGACGGAACGTCCGAGGGCAGCCTCAGCGGTTACGAGAGTACGATGCTTCTTCTTCTTCTTCTTTTTTCTTTTCTCACGACTGCCACTTGACATACGCATCTTTTTACTAACAGACTCTCTCTTTCTCCAGGCGACGATGGTGACACCACGGACGAGGATCTACCCCCTCCTGCCACCATTACGCACCCTCGCTCTCTGCTGCGTCGGGACTCCACCGACTCGTTGGTCGCTGCGAGCGAGGACAAGTCCACCTCTGTCCCCCGGCGACGGGGTCCCATTATGGGCACATTTGTGGCTGACCCTAACAAGCCGGTGGCCCTGGTCGACTGCACGGGCAAGCACCTGATCATCATCCCCGCGTACGCCTCTTCGCGCCACGACTGGCTGGACTCCGCGGCCAACAGCATGTCAGGGACCGCCAACAACAGCCCGCGTCAAACCACGCTGCAGTTGATTGACGAAAGCGATACCGACGCGCTGGCGTCCCCCAATCATACCAACTTCAGTCCTATGCTGGCGTCCAGTGCCAACTTGATGATGACCGCTCTGGGTAATGACTTAGCCCCCGGTGGACAGGTCATGGGACCTCCCGAAGCCTTCTACCCTTCCCAAGACTTTGCCATCGATAGCTCCTTCGAGGACGATGATGAGGAGGATCCGGAAGCGGCGCTGAATGTGGATGATTTCATTGACTTTGGCGACGGTTCGTCGGATGAGGACAATGACCGGGACAACGAAACGTTCAATGGTTTCGATGATGAGGCCTTTGGGTCACCGAGGGCCAATTCCTCCCGACCGGCGACGGGAACTCCGACCCCCTCCCGCGCCTCGGAGTCCCTGCAGGCCAATAGCGCTGAGCGCTTCCTGAACCACCTTGACAAGGGCATTGTTACCGCCTTCCGCCGCAATCACAACCGCTACCAGGCCCTTCTTCGCTTGCCCCAGCATCGGGAGTTCATGCCTGCCAACTCCCCAGCGCGTCCTGCCAGTGTCTTCCGACATGCGCGCCATCAGGAAGTGCGTCCTCCCACTCGCAAGCGCAAAGCCAATGGCTACGCAGGTGGTGAAGCCGTGCGACGCAAACTCATGGATGCCCAGCGTCGCACCCAGCTCCCATTTTGATCGGTGTCTTGCAATTATCTTCTTCTGACTTGTTCAACCATCCTGGCTATGCGTGGTCTTTGCTCGAAAACCCTCCCTCAACCTTTTGACCACTTACATATCCCCATCATCTCCCACCTATCTTCCCTCGCACCTCTTCTTTTTATGATGCTGACGAATTATCTCTGTTCGATCCACCTACACCCTCGCATGATACACACGGCTATTGTTCACATGTGTTCTGAGTCGCTGGCAGACTATGGCTCTGGGAATGACCGTCGATGAACCCGTTGCATGCTCTGGACTCTGGAAGGAAAAAAAAACAAAACAGGAAGGGGTCTTTGTCTGATGAGCTTTAGAAGGCACTCACAAAAGTTCTTACACTGTTCTCATAGATAAGATCTATCTCGCCCCCGTGTCAGCTGCCGTCCGGACAGTGACGGCAAGATGGCGGGTATTTGGGCAGATCTACTGCGGTTGTTGCGGCATTTTCATGCTTCCTGTCTTATTTTTGCCCCTAGACATTCATCAGGACGTCGGCTGGACGCCCAGCCTCTGATTTTGTTGATTTCACTTGTTTTTTTTCCTTCTGTGAAAGTTACATGTCGATTTACCTCTTGAATATTGAAAAATCATTCACTTCAACACAACTCTCTCTCTCTCTCTCTCTCACACACACACACACACACACACACACACACATTGTATCAACACATTGGAGTTGCCTTTTCGTTGTTTTCATTGACGAGCAGCGTCCGTAGAGTAGCACTCAACAGCGCAAGTCGCAGAATAGCACGGCTTCCAAGGACCTAACACATTTAACCACGACCTCCCGTCGCCAATGGCCTTCTCACAACAACACCTATCTATCACGAAACCCCCCACCCCATCCCTGGTGGAGACGCGGCTCGTTGCATGAGTGGAGTAAATTAGTCGAACTAGACAGCCATCGGAACGGGATTCCTCAATGTTAGCTTTTCGCAAGTGGAATCTCCTCTTGTGCCCCTTTCACAAGTGGCCAGCGCAAGAGTAATAGTTCCCACCCGGGGTCAGTAGTAAGACAAAGTCTCGTAGCTAGATAGAAGGCCACCCAAGGTAGGTCCTGAGATCATTCTGCAGTCATGAGCCAGTACGTTATACGAAGTTCCAGAGAAGAAGTATGAAATACTTCATCTCAGATGAGACGAGAATGCACAGGCAAGCAGTTATATGGTATACAAGATTCGATGTAGCACGGTCGTCGATTAATCCCCGGGTACCTGCACGCGGCGATCTTATGCCAAGATCGAGTTGTCCCGTGCATCAAGGTTGCGCTTATCTTTGTGCCACGCGGTATAGTGGGGCTCTTCGAGCACGGTTACATCTCGTTCATTGGACAAGGGAATCGATCTCCCCGCTTCAACCGAACTGTCAGACTCAGGTGGTGCCGCGGCCCCAGCGCCCGGGATGGACGAACGGTCCATGGATGTTCCTATGGCCTCCCGGGGAATATCGCCCTAGATGCTTCACGGTATATGCTCACATGATTGCTATCGGTCATGCATCCGGCAGAGTCTCATTTTTGAAGTTTCGCGTCTAAGGAGTATGAGTGGCGTCGTGTTTTTTCTCTCTCTTTGTCTTCAATTGATCATGATAGGTAGATTCTAGTTGGTGAGACTGTTGTTTATACTGCTGTTTCTGAATATTCAGTGCTCCGTGTGGTCAGAATCGTCTCCAAGCAGGGCCTTCTTATTGACAAGTGGGGGTCAACGTCAAATTACATATACCTGGACTGCTTTGGTGAGCTAGAGTATCCAGGATTGACAGTGTTTTACAATTGCCTAGTGGACTATGATAGCGTGCATGAGAGCCTAGGACTCCGGAGGGTGAGTAATCTTACTAAGATAACTGGCTGAATTTGCAGAGACCTAGAAAGAGACGCAGTGAAAGATTAGCCAAGAAGAGCCTGTGAATCCATATCGTAACGCCTTCACGACATATGTTCTATTATCAAGTTAATTACCGCCATGATTGGAGGTCAGCTGTTCTTATTAATTCCAGAATGGCTCATAAACGATGAGAGATGTGGGTCACTTCGCCGCTGGTTAGGCTCGCAGGTAAGTTTGATAGATGCCTTTTGTCCAACCTGGGAGGCCCCTCTCGGCCCGCTTGAACCGGTTGTTGGTCCAAAGCCACGTCTTCAGCAGTCCCGGCATCAGAGCGGATGAATGATCCTTGCCGTCGAAGACATGGTGTTGGGCGAAGACTGTGGCCTTTCTTCATGTGGCAATAAACTTGAGTGCGTCTTTGAATGGTGCGGTGACCTCATCTTCACCTCCGTTGAGTAACATGGGAGATTCTTTGAACGATTTGCAAAGGTGATGTTTCGTCCCAGGACACCGACTTCGTTCAGACGGTCCTTATACTTATACAAGAAGTGATCGCTATGCTTGAACCATGAAGAAACGTTCTCTCCAGCCGGGAGTCTCGTCAGTGTCTTGGAGTCACTAGCGCACTAGTCCAGTTGCCAAAGGAAACGCTCCCTTTGGTCATCGTCCTCTCGAAGATCCTCACGCATCCACTCGTTCATGATTCCCACCATTACAGCAGCATTCAATATCGAAGGAGGTACTTTGTTGACATTGTAATAGGTGCTGGTGACATTAGGTAGCGGTCGGCCGATCACTGCTCCAACGATAGGCAGCTTAGGAGCACACCACGCGCGAATCTCAGTGGCCCATTCGGTAGCAAAACCACCACCCGAATATCCATATATGGTGACATTTGCATCAGGGCCAATATTGGTTGTCTGAATCGAGTTCGAAGCCGCTTTGATTGAGTCCAGTGTCTGGTACGCAGTCTGTGGTCCGACCGTGAACGCTGCTTTTGAGCCCTCGTAAATGAGAATATTGAGGATGAGTCCGCTTTGAAGATAAGGAAGCAGGAAAGCCAGATTGATTGTTTTGTTCCATGAAGCACTCCAGCCAGTAGCTTGATACTGAAGCCCATGCGAGGGAGAGCAGTTGGTATCCGCAGAATCGTATGCACCCTAGCAGGAGATGACTCGCTCAAAGTTGGACTTCACCGGCACGATGATGTTTGTCACCGTGGCGTCGGGGTTTCTGTGCACATCCGGGGTTTAATAGAGCATTTGGCAGCCTTTTCTTTGCTGGGTGCAAGGAACAAAAAAGAAATGACCACGAAACCGCGAGTTCGAAAAATTCATCCTCCGGGGAGATCCTTCCACAAATCATTCTCTGGTGGCTGGTAGAAAGTGTCTTTGCTAGAGAGCTGTGGGATAGGCCAAGTATGAGATTTCATCGAAAGAATCAGCTCGGCTACCAGTCCTAGAAAAGAAAGCACTAATGATAAGAGCGCATGGTGCAAGGACCATAACACTCTCTTGACTCTCTGAATCTGCGTTCTGAGTGAAGAGCTGTGACTGATTTTCGTCTCACTCCGGAATGTTAAAAAGTTGAAGCCCGAAACCTTGTGTTTTTCTTGTTCGCCAAGGTGGTGGTCACGCAACTTTGATATGTTTCTGTGTGAATTGATCTGCATTCAAGAACAGTGCTTTCTAGGCATTTGGGCTATGCATCAGTGTTGATGCTGTTACAATGTAGATCGCGCCTCCCTAGTGACACTAGAGCAATGTCGAGAGATGTCATTGAACTTCGATCTGATTTATGGAGTATCACTTTTTGCAACGACCAAGCACACTTTTTTTCTCTGCCCTGTTGCAAACTTTTCGCGACAAACTATGATGCCACTCCACAGTCATCGAGAAGATAAATACACACGCGGATTTGAGACAAGCCCAGACGAATTCCTTCTTTTATCTAATCGTTGTTCACGTCACGATGTGCATACACGTTGGGGGGTGGCAAAAATAGGTGCAGCATCACCATGTGTGAGAGGGATGAGGTCTGAGATTGTTACGGGGGAGAGATTCTATCTAGGCTATGGACTGCGGTGAGTCGGCAGTATCACATGCCATACAAACAATGCTTTAATTATACGAGGAAGAAGCACATTTGACATACTGGTCTGCCAGCCAAAAGAGATGATCATCAAACACCTTCCATCTGTTCTCATTGATGGCGACACGTCCGCTACCCGCGAGCAACTCAAGACAAGGGTCATTCGTACAGGCTCGTCATAATTGTTTGATGAACCCTGCTCCTTTCACACGACGCAACTTGAATAGAGCTGGTTTTCTGTCACTGTTATGAAAGAGCTAATATCAAGAAATGAGTTAAATCGCGGCATGGCATGCCTCGCTGCAAGCCGCCTTTCAAGGAGTCGCTGGACAAGGACAAAGAATGCGGTCAAAACTGGGGAAAAAGCAGACCAGCGCTTTGAAGTCGAGTCTAGACTCGATTGATTGGCACAGACATTGACTGAGAATATCGACAATATCAACACAGCGTGCATTCCAAAGGACGGTAGATACAATGATTACAAAGCTGTACTCGGGCAGACTCGCGAGTTTGAACAATGAGACTCGACCCTTTGTCTTTCGAGGTCGCTTGCTCCCCCAAGGGCATTCGCATTGTTGAATGATCTGGTCAGATATTTTGAGCAGAGTATCAGCCATCCAGTACAGAGGTTGATGAAAGAAACAGAAATAGATTGGACTCTGGCACTACTTGTCGTGCTTCGAGGTCATTGCATTCTGCGTGAATAACCTATCTTTTGTGGAGTATAAATTCCATCGGAACTTCGCTCCTTCGTGCCTCTCATCTCATCAACCACCTCACCTGCACTATCCATTCCATCCAAATAATCTCTTCCTACCAACAATTTAACATATATTATCAAAAACACGATCATCAATCTTGACCAACCCAGTCAGTCAACGCGCACCATGCGACCCCCACCAACTCCACAAGCTCCATCGAGCGATTCCACCAACCCCAGCGCCGTCCAGTACAGATGCTTCGTTATAATCCCCCTCGCTGACGAATCCATTCGCTCATATCAGACCAACCACCACCTTGCAATCCTGCTCAGCACAATCAGGGACACCGTGGACGACGAGTATCCCTACGTTAACATTGTCGGCGGTGAGTGTTTTCTACCTCCACAGACTATATCCATCACTGTGAGCAGTCCTGAGCGGTTGGATCCTGTTCTGGATCGCGAAGCGATATCGAATCATACAAGCCAGGTGATCTCCACGTGGTTGGAGCAATACATCCGGCGTGGAGAAATCGCGCCTGCTCTGAGGCGCATTTTAGATGAAATTTTGAGAATGACTGATAACAGGGGTCAGCGTGGTGACTTGTACCGCTAGATTGCGTTCCTTCGATTGTCGAGGTAGTGTTTACTGATACTACAGGGCTCCTTATCATTGAGACTCAAATGTTGATCTATCTCCACTCTTCTCAGAGCTACAAACAGAGTCGACCAGTTCTAACGTGTTCAATTAGGATTTATGTTACAAGGCATCTTCCAGGTTAGTTCTTACATGTATATCATAAGCATGATCTCGAGTTCCTCGTGTCAATCTTTGTGAGAAGGGTTCATTGAACTATTCATTTGGAATTGCTGATGAAGATTGCAATCATTGTAGATGAGCCGAAACACTGATGCTTTATGGATTTCCCGGGGGGGTGCAATTCGGTCAAAGTTATCTTCCATCCACAAGTCGTACACCATTTCGGGCAGGGATGTCTTCAGACACTACCTATCTGTGTGTGTTTAGCAGCGGAATATCGGCAAGTCCGTTGCTTACATGTGAGACAATTATCCATCGTGCATTTCAAAGGAGAGAAGACGAATTTTAAATATGCATATCCCGTGTACTATCCGGAAGTCCTCCAGATATCCCGATGTTTCAGTCGGACAACCCTCCGACGAGCTACTGCACGGGCACATAGGTGACACATCAACGCTCAACGCTCAACGCTCAGCGCTCACCCTAGCTTCAAACCACGAGCTCACATTCCGTCTCACCTAGCGGGGCTCACAGTTCCATCTGTTTGCCCCAGCACTTAGGCTTCTCGACTTTAAGGGTAATTGCTCCTGATCTAGACTTATCTATCCTTGACGGCATAGGTGATCGAGTCCACAGTTTATGAGCACAGCCGTAGATAGATCAACCTAAGGAAGAACAGATGAAATATCATCGTCAAATAGATACCCAGATGGTCTATATGAGCGCAGTAGGACCCTGCCTCTTGATAACAACATTACAGCCGGTGTCGGTTCCATGAAACTATAGCCCCTCGTGAATGAATGGTGTGTTTTGTCTGCTACAGAGGAAGAAAACGTTCTCGCTTACCAGAAGGAAACAAATCCTCAAGGAACCCTTCATTGGCAAGCTTCTTAGCCTCGCAAGACGAAAAGAGCTCCTTGGTGACAAAAAGGCCGGGTGTCAACAGGCCATGAAGGGGTTCTTGATGAGGAGTATCCCGGCTTGGACTACTACTACTATTGTTTCAATAGCAGTAGCGTGAAAACGCCTCCCCTATACCACATTGGGCAAAAAGACCTAGATGAACTGTACCAGTCAAAGCTAAAGAGCTAATGCAATAGGTGGAGAATCAACTAGCTCGAGCCAGCTACTAGTGCAAGACCCTTTCGCGAGTCTCGTAACCCAGAGTCCCAAGCTTACTTTTACATTGAAACCTTTCAAAGATAGGAGGAGAAGGAAAGGCGTGTGCTACTGTGCTTCGATCCAGGTTTGTGGAGACCCCTGGCACTAGTATGGACTATGGAGACTATGGACTGTAGTTAGTAGTTACTAGTTAGTAGTACCCGGTCCAAGACGATCCACTCGTGTCAAATAGAGTGAACGGTTTCCCTGGCCTGTCCGTCATCCGGCTCCACTGTCCCCGGACGGATACGAACCGTTTGACCAGATATGGACGCTCGACAGGGTGAAGCGGCATGGACTCCATGGAGTATGGAGGAGTATGGACCATGTGGTATATTTAGATCTGGCGGTATGACCGAAAGAGGTTAAATCCCGTAGGTGTTTTCACCGGTCGCACGCAAAGATGGCTGCGATCATGTGATACCCTCTCGATCGCATGACCATGATGTAGGTATTCAACTACGGTTGTAGACGAGCCACTATTCCATTCTGCCCCTGGAAAAATGGGCTTGGCAAGTTCAAAGAAGCTGGGTGGTAATGTATGGAAGTAGTTGAATTTGTGAACAGGTCAATGCACGAGCATGACTGTGAAATGGTAATCACACAGTAGCGATTCTAGCGAATCTACTATTCAGTAACTAGTGGTTGACGTGCCTGGATGTCCTCCAATGACGCAGGTCCATAAACCAGCTGCCTATATGTACTATGTAGTTATGTGCCGCTCGAGCGCTCTGAGAATATTTGATTTGATGATTGTCCATGACGATTCTGAAGAGAAAAGGGTTTTCGTCGTATTTCCTCCATCTGTCCAGTGCAGAGCGTGGATCCAGGCGCCGAACTCCAGCAGAATGGCTCCATTTCGAACAAGTACAGTGCGTCGGTGCGAAGACCCAACCCCGGAGCGGATGAATGACGGTTGCGCTAGGATCCAGACTTTGTATTGTTCGACTGTCCCCCCGTTCGGCCATGAAAGAAGTTCAAAGAACTGTTCGATTTTTCGCAGAAGTGCCTGATTCGTGGCTATTCTTAGAGGGCGGCTAGGAGGTTAGGGACCGACGAACTGGGCGATCGTGCGACATCATCAGGGGTAGAATCGAACCTCGGGCCATGCTTTCCGTTAGTAATGGCTTTGCACTTACAGACGGTCGCTTCTAGTTGGAGCTGTGCTGATTGCACAAGGTCATCAAGTTTTCCAAAGCAAAATAAGAAGAAAAAAGCGCTATCACCGTCCGTATCAGTTCTCCTCTTAATACTGATGACATCTCGCTCGCTATTGTTCGGTCAGTAAGGTTGATGAAAACCGAGAAAATCTCAAAGCTAAATTCCTAAATATTCTGATGGCTATTTCTCCGCGTATAAGCGTGCCCGGCTGTACGGGGAAAAGCTTAATAGTCAGCACCACCATGGCACCAACCATCAGATCGAACATTTCTTGAGAAAAATTTGTGGGGTATATAATGGAACCGTTGACTTTTCCAAGAAAGTTCATATTCACCTCTGGGCTGCGGCAGAAGCCCGATATTGGGATCCTTTCCTGGAGAGCGAAATCCGTGGCACCGTTGCGCCTAGCGCAGAGCTTCGTACTTGTATGCCGAGTCTACTGTACGAGCGTCCAGGTACAGTGCAGTTAGAGGTAGTTTGCCCGAGCAGAGAGTGCCCGGTTTGCAGATCCTTGAGACTTCAGAGGTTTCACAGCATTGAAGTTCGTGGCAGCTCAAGATGATTTGGACCCCATTCAGCCACTACAGGATTCACCTACTGGCAGCCTGTATCTAAGGTGCCGACTTGAGGTAACTTTCTGTGTAGTAACTCAAAGTGACGGAACTGACCCCTGACTCCAGGCTTTTGTCTGGGTTGATCCATGGTTCGGTTCGACCTTTGTACAATTATACCATGTATGTAGCGATGTACAGTAACTAACACCAATATAGAGAATGTGAGGTTTCCCCGTCTCTAACGAAGGGCTTTCGTCAGGCTTGAAAGATCAACAGCCGCTTAGCTGTAATCGAGTCAATGTCCTTGTGAATAACTCCGCCAGGCCAAGGATTTTTTTGAAGCCGCAAATATTATGGACAGATCGGCAGGAAAGCGATGTACTCCAACAAATGAAATTCACTAACTGTCGAGATTTCGACATGCTGGGTGAGATTGGTGAAGAGCGTTCGATCGCCACTGGGCGCTACGGCAGCACTTGAAGACAGGACCAAACAATATTGGCGGGTAATCACAATATGAAGAGGCTAAATTATGGAAAATATGTTCATCTGTGGACCTGCAAATCGAGGACGTGCAGAAGAAAAATCGTTGCTGCATTCACCATTCACTACGTTCCATTTCCCGAGTCCCGTTTAACAGGGACAAAAAATAGCGCTCGAGTTCGTCAGGGGTCTTTTTTGCAAATACCGGTCCCTGATTCCAGGGACCGGTAGTCATCATGTCTGAGTGAGGATGCATATAGTTTGAGAGCGTCAGACCTACTCGGGTCCGGAGTCTTTACTTTCACGCTCCTCTGAACCCCGGTCTGCGATGAGTTTCAGGGCGAGACGCTGGCGCCAAATTGGCTTTTCGACCCTGCAGGAGCGGAGCCCGCCGAAGTTCATGATTTGGATCGGTCGTATTCCTCAGGAACACCCAGAGCCACAGCAATCTACGGCAAACAGATCAGACAGGGCGATGCATGACCTGTTCTGAACTTCTGCCTATCATCTCTGGAGCCTCTGACTCATCATCAATGTAATGTAGGCCTATGAACAGTTCGTTTCGGCATGGACATCATATCCCTAAACAGTTGGGTGAGAAGAGTCATGGAACGGGTGTTTCAGTAGTCAAGACTCAGAGAGCGTGTTGACCTGAGCATTGACCCGCCCCGCCCGGCTGACTCGACTTAGTCAGCATCTTAAGCCGGATGGATGGATCCATGATCGGACCTGCACCCTGGTGTGACTGGAGGCACAGCCTAGTCCTACTCCAACATTTGGTCAATTTTACATCCAGCAAAAGAGGAGGACGAGCGACCGTAAGAGTGCAGAACTGCAGACTGCAGAATACCAAGCAATCAAGCATTGGGACAATGAGTTTCATCCTGACCAGAAGTCAGGATCATGGCAAACCAGGCATCGAAATGCCGATCACTTTGATCATTCCGTGGGTCGAGTGCCTCTGCTGCGTTGCGTTGCATACGAGATCCAGAAATTGATCTGGCGCCAGGTTACCGGCTCGTGAGTCGTCACATTTCCAGCCGACAGCCAGGGCCCCGATGGACCGCGGGTGTGTGCACAAGGACGAGAGGGAAACAACGTTCTTCCCCTTTTCACTCGAGCCACGACCAAGGGACGTGCAGCATGCTCTTCAGGGCCCTGGGGGTCTTCTTCCGGCGAGTAATTGATGCAGGACCACTATTTTTATGCTGTCTCCGATCGTGCCTATTGGTGCTTTGCACCCGGGATCAGAGGCCCAGTGGGACGAATCCTCATCGTCCATCAGCCATGCGGTCGCCTTCTGTAGTCGCCGAGGCATGTTGCAGCGTCACGGATCGCACTGCTGACCGACCTCATGCCGCCAGCCCTTCCATGTTCCCTCCAGAGTCTGGCTCTGTTCGATAGATTGCTGCAGATGAGCGGTCGTGAGAAGCGGACGCTAGACCCGATCGACGCTTATCCGGCCAGATCCTGACGTTCCTGGGTGTGCCTGACAGCCAAGCTCTAGCTCGGTTCGCATTCAAGCCACTTCCCCGACGTCTGCCTGGCGGACGGTGTCAACATGTGGGGACCGGAGAGAACCCACCGAGCGTTTCATCAGGATGCTTCATGGCCGGCTAATTGGTGGATTCCAAACGCCCTTTGTGACGGGATGTCTTACTGCTTGTCCATGTCAAAAGAAAAAAAAAACCACAACAACATGGTGCATGTCTCCATCGATCCATCATCTGTCCACTAGACCCTGCAGGTGCCTACCAGACTGGCCAAACAGGGTGGCCAGCCAGGGCTTTCTTCTTTGTTGTGATGCATGGTGGAGATCCTGGCCAAAGCTGGTGTCGCACCTTGAGCGGAACATGGACGACCACGATGGAGTAGCATCAGAAACACCAACTCCGTGACGACTGGACCATCGGAGGCGTTAAAAGGGCAGTAACCGCCCACCCACGACTCGTTTCGACTTCAGACTCGTTCTCTTTCATCCAGTCGACCTTTCATTCGTCTTGTCCTTTTGTTCTTTCTTTATTTCTTCGCATTGCCGTCGCCTGGCCCTTGCGGCCCTCTTTCATCGTGATTCAGATCTCCACATTCGCTCAAGATATCGAGATCCCGCATCCTCTGTACCCTCGTTGTATACAGACGATCAATCTTGATCTACACCACCCGTCCATCGTTCATTGAAATTGTTGCTGGTCTTCAATTTGCTCTTATTTCAAACAAAAGAATCGCCGCACGAGCTTATAGTCGTGCTCTCTTCCGGCCTTTTTGCCTCACACCTATCTTTTCATCTCTATTTCGGTCTTTGGCAGTCCCTCTTCATCATGAAGGCTACCACTTCTATCGCCTTCTTGTCCCTCCTGGCTTCGGCCCAGGCTACCTTCGGTGTGAGTGATCCAGGACGCGAGATTCTCACCACGATGTGACTTATGTGATATCAAATTCTGACCGGGACTCCCACTGAATAGTATTGGGGCTCTGAAGATTGCTTCACCAACCCTGGCCGTGCTCCGAACAAGTGTAACGAGCACCAGCACAAGGGCTTCGACTGGTCTGGCCTCGCCGATGGTAGCTTTTCATCTTACGGTGGCTTTGACTTTTCTGGCTTCAGCTGCAGCAACAGCTTCGGAGGTGGTCGCCACGCCAAGCGCGGAGTACGATCAACAACATTTCGTCTCTCCCCCATAAGTGCCTCTCGTACTAACGCTGGTGACCTTTAGGAAAAATGCATCACTGGTACCGCAGGCAAGCGTGGAAGCTCCTCTTCTTCAGCCAGCGGCAGCGCTGGATTTGGAGGCTCAATCGGCGGCTCCTCGGGTGGCAGCGCCGGTGTCAGTGCTGGTCACTCTGCGCCGTCATTCTCTTGCGGCTCGCACGATAGTGGCTTCTCCATCAACCACTTCCATATCTCGACCGACAAGGACACCGACTTGCACATCATCTATGGCATGCCCGATGGCTCTTCTTGCCGCAACACCGCCTCGTGCACCTCTGCGGGTACCGATGTGAAGAACGACCAGTGCGGTGGTGCCACTTCCGTCTCGTTCGAACTCCCAGACCACAGTGACCATGACAGTTGTGACTTTGGGATCTGGAGTGTCGGTTTCGACTGCACTCCTGGTTCAACCATTCCGTTGCCCACTCCCACTCTGCCCCCTGCCACCTCGTCTGGTCCAGCTCAGACCGGCGGCGTCTCGACTACCCCAGCCTCAGTGCCTACTGACGCGAGCCCTGTGGGCTCGACTTCTCCTGTCATTCCCTCGGGCTCGGTGCCCGTCGTCACTCCTACCGGTGCCACCACCGGTGCTCCCAGCGTGACCACTCCTGCCAAGTGGACTACCTCCACGGTGTACACGACCAGCATGATCACCATCACCAGCTGTGCCCCCACCGTCACCAACTGCCCTGCTCACTCGACCACCGTGATCACTTCTACAATTGCCGTGTCTACCACTGTTTGCCCTGTGACCGAGACCGAGACTTCCCCGGCTGCCTCCACACCCGCTCAGACTGCTCCTGGTGGTCTTACCCCTGGCCAGACCGGTCCCAGTGGCAGCTCGCCCGTCACTGCGTCACAGCCTGCTGAGACTTCCCCTGCTGCCGGCGAGTCTACCCCTGCCGGTTCTACTCCCGCCGAGACTGGCCCAGCTGGCTCAACCGAGACTGCTCCCGGTGGTCTTACTCCTGGCCACACCAGTCCCGCTGGCCCCAGTGGTAGCTCTCCCGTCACCGCATCTACCCCTGTCGGAACTTCTCCTGCTGGCTCTACCCCGGCTGAGACTGTCCCTGCTGGCTCCACTGAGACCGCTCCCGGTGGCCTCACCCCTGGTCACAACACGAGCCCCGCTGGTCCCAGTGGTAGCTCACCGGTGACGGCGTCCACTCCCGGCGCCAGCACTACCCCAGGCTCGCCTGCTGGGTCGGTGACTACCGGCTCAGCTTCCGTTCCTGGAGACTCCACCGTCACCGTTATCACTTACGTGACAACCTCTGAATGTCCCGTCACCAGCACCGTCAGCTCAGGATCCTCCAGCACCGTGATCACCACGCACACCATCTCTACCGTGACTTTGACTTCCACTTCCACCGTCTGCACCAAGTGCACCGCCAGCTTCACCAGTCTCCCCAGCGGCAGCCAGTCTACTCCAGCTGGCCCCGGTGGCCCGTCTCAATCTGTGCCTAGCGGATCCAGCCCAACCGAGTCCGTTCCTGTTGCCGGTCACTCAAGCCCTGCGCCTTCAGAGACCGTCCCAGCCACCGGTGTTCCCACGGGATCTAGCCCAACACAGTCCGTTCCTGCGGGTGGCCAGTCGAGCCCTGCGCCTTCAGACACCGTCATCTCCACCGCTGGTCCGACCGGTGTGAGTGCTGGTTCATCTTCGCTCACTCCCGCGGATCTGACTACATATGTGACGACTTACGAGACTGTCACCAAGTGCCCCGTGACCAACACCGTCACCTCTGGCGGATCGACGGTTGTTGCCACCACCATCTCCGAGTCCACCATCACCCTGACCTCGACTCGCACCGTCTGCACCAAGTGCACCGCGACTGCCACTGGAGTTGTTCCCGTTGGCTCTGGCTCTGGCTCTACTACTGTTCCCACCGGCGCTGATGCTACTGGTGTTGTCCCTGTTGCCTCTGGTTCCCACACTGTGCCCGTCGGTCCCGGTGCGTCAAGCACTCCCGGGGGTTCCAGCCCGGCGCCTAGCTCGTCCTGCCCCAAGGTGGTGCCGCAGTGTATCAACACCTGGCTCAATGTTGTCCCCAAGTGTACCTCCAACAGTGATGCTCAGTGCTTCTGTCCCGACAAGCAGTTCACCGACAAGGTCATTTCTTGTGTGCAGGCTTGGGGTGCCTCGGCCCAGGAGATCCAGCAGGCTTTGTCTTACTTCACTGGTATCTGTGCTGCTTGGGTGCCCACTAACCCTGGTATCGTAACTGCCATTCCTTCGACCATTACCCTGGTGCCCACTGTTCCCGCCCCTAGCGGTGCCAGCGGCGCCACTGCCAGCGCGGGTGTTACCGTTGGTGCCAGTGCTGGAATTACCGCTCCCGCCGTTAGCCCCCAGCCATCAGCTCCCTGCACCACCATCACTTACTCGACCTACACTGTCACTGTGCCCCAGGTCAGCTTCGTGACTTCCACTGCCACTGGCTCTGCTGGTTCTTCTCCGACTGTCGGTCTTGTTCCCGCTGGACCTAGCGGTGCCTCAGCTGCCACTGGCCGCGTTCCCGTGCCAGTCCCAGCTGCTGCCTCCTCCACCATGGTTACCACTGCTGCCAGCAGCTCAAAGCCATATGCGACCGCCCAGCCTACCGCGAGCGCCATGCCCACATTCAACTCGGCCTCTACCGTCTCGGTTGCTTCGGGTCTCATTTTCGGCTCTCTGGCCGCTTTCTTCAGCTTGATGCTCTAAGCATCGCAAGCTGACGTTCTCTGGAAGATTTCATTTTCTAACATCTCCCCATGTTTATCGGACCCTTCCCTTGTTAATTCTAAGCCGTCATGTCTTTGAACGGATAAATGTGCGATTACGTCTGTGACTCTTTTTATTGTTATTGTTTTCCCATTGGACTGTTTGATACAATTTCCTCGAGAAAAAGGGAGTTTCCCTTTCACTGCAAATACCTGTTGAAGACTGCTCAGCTCAAGTCGGGATGACTTTACTCTGTCCAGTGCCTCTAAACATTCAACCGCGGCGGAAGTTGATTCTGTATTTAATATTCACTCCTTAATCACATATCATAGACTTGTGAACGTGTTTTGCAGAAAGTGTTCCTTGAAGTCTTTTCACGCCTTCCCAAGACACTAGTCGGATCCATAGCATTGGCTTTCCATGTCGAATCAATTCCAAATATGCGATGACTATCTGCACTTCCACTCGTATGTCACCAGCCACCCCGCACACATCCTGCTGCATCGAGGGCTTCAAGATGGGAGGAAGAAGATGCGATGTGAGATTTCGACATTCGTTGTTGCATTCTTGGCCCGGACCGCCCAATTTGAACCCGTGACGAACCTCTTGACGAAGTCCTCGTGTGGCAGAGTAAGTGTGCGTTCACGAGGCCCCAAGATGGTAAATGGAGAGGTCGCCATCCATGTGATGGAAAGGAATCGGAAGCGGTAAATCCCAAAGTCTTGAGCTTGTATAAGGCTTGTCTACCATACTTTTCATGTCTGGGTATTCCGATACTTTGAGACATTCAAATTCCGTTAGTTGGGAATTCAGAAGGTCTTTCTAGGCTCAGTATGCCCGTGGAGAAAAATGACATCTTATTACGTCACTTCGGGGCGGGCTTCTTTCCGTATCGAATTGAAGCACTTCCAACGGTGATACTAGATAGTGATACTGGAGGACTACACGGACCAGAGCTCCCTCTCTAAGAGACTAGATGCAGTATGAGGTACGAACGAGGAGGACATCCCCGACCCCCGATTCAATTCGAACCGGACCTTTACAGAAGAGGACCTCGGACTCTCCAGGCAGGTCATCTGGTCCCGATTCCGTCTCGTCTGGAACTAAGACATATGTGCTTCAGCCTTCTTGAGCAACGTAGATACCTACAGACTCGCAAGCCATGCTACTGAAATGCACCCATTGTGATGGAACTGGGTTTTGGTTGAGATTGTATGCATTGCTACCGTACATGGCTGTGTAGTGTATAAGGTAGGGTAGTGTGTACTGTGTACCTTAGTAGGGTAGTGTGTACTTGTGTAGTGTATACTTCCGTTGCATGATCATGATCTACATATGGTGGGATCACAGGTCTCAATTATTGCAATAGACTCCTTGCGCGGTCACGTCAAGCTGTGTGACCAGACAGTGTCAATCAACACTCAACAGCTGTCTTGCAAATGATACGGGCTGTTATAAGTTGGGTCTACGTAAGAGAAGAAAAGAGGGACCCAAAAGATATCCATTCATCAGTCAAGTCTCAATATATCGCCCGCTTATCTCGGCTATCAGTCCGAGCTCAAACCTTAAAGTAAATAAGAAATGGAAATAAATGAATCAGGTCCCGCCCCCAAAAGGGATGTACTGACTGCTGTCAAGACGTTATTCCGATCATGTACATATCGTGCCATAACTTAGTCCTTGCTACTGTAGTTGCTACCAAGTTAGTGTTATTCGGGACTTTACATCACTGTGAAGTGTGGGCAGATGATTTTTCGGCATTTATTTAGGGTCTGAAAGTTCCCGAAAGGGGACTAGCGGCCGAACGAACCCGCAATGGCGGCTGCAGATTGCGCCGCAGGACTGATAAGCCCGTGAGCGGCGATTGGCTTGTCCAACGGTAAATGGAAAACAATCACATTCATCCATGTCTTTGGCACTGGGCCCTGGTGCAAGGCGCGCCGTTTTTGGTCCCAAATGGGCGCTCGACTTTGGCCCAGGAAGGCATATCGATTGGTAGTGCTCTCTTGCGTCTGGATCCGGTCTGATCACTAGTGTTATCTTGTCCATTTTCCACGCGAGCTGTCACATTTCCGTTTTCGCATGCATGCCGGCGAGGGTTGATGGTGGGTGGTATCTTATTCGTAGGACTAGTGCTGGATTTGGAGGGGATTGCATGTTGAGATTTGGGAGAAGGAGGGGTATGGACGCAACAACTAGTGATCTCGAGGCGTGAGGTCTTGTATGGGTTTGGCTAGTATCTTGAGGTGGAACATGGACATACAGTTGATGTGTGACGATGTTCTATCTACCTGTGTAAGATGTACCATGTTTCTCCAATGAGTACTGTGCTCATGGAAGCCAACAAAGCTACAGGTATCATGATGCTCACGAAGCACCTTCTCTTCCCAATCTGTCCCGGGGCCCTGATAGATGACATCTTCAGCGAGTATCTCGCAATCGACTCATCTAATCCATCAGACAAGCAAGTCCCTGACTATGAGATGCAGATCAACAGAATAACAGATCAACAGAATAACAGATCAACAGCATAATCTATGCATAACCCCAAGACACATAAATCACTCCCCATCGCCGTCGACCATGCGGTCTCAGCGACATGATCGTTCTTTTCCACTCTCCAGACTATTGAGCCTGGCGCCCCCATCAGACGGATAACGCACTCCCCTTGCGGAAGATGGGCAATAATCAGTTCTTGTCCAGATAAGCCTTCCATCCACAGCCAGTCAGACTATCGACCGTCTGGGGGGCTCGGTACCCCCCGTAGTCATCCGCTCGGAGGATCCTCTGGGTAGGAACCGGGCTCCGTGCTTCCATCGCTCAAGGTTCGGACAGGGCAAAAGGGTACCAGTGACTTCTCTCTTCCTTGATGCGAGCACAGGTAACTCATTCGGTATGGACTATGGACTGGGTCAAAGGTACCGCGACTACCGGGTAAACTTCGCCCTAAACCCAAAGTGAAGGTGGACTTTTTTTCCCACTGGGGCCGTTGTTGATATCCCTGAGAGGTGCTTTCCTACAGAATAGGGACGCCTCATTTTCATGGGAGGGCCGAGGGCATTGATAAATGAGGTGGAGGCGAGGGGAAGAAGGTGTCATGTGAAGCAAATTCTCTACATATCCTTTCATATCTCCGGGCTCCCGCATCAGTCGTTGCTGTCATCTTTCCTATTTCCTCTTTCCTGCATTATTTCCAAAGTATGACACTTGGAGAACATTAGTGCAGTGCATCAGAAGCCACCCACATCCTCTGCTCTAGCACCCCGCAACGCTGGAATGATAGAACCTAGGTAATCCTCTCCCCGTTTTTTTTTTTTTGCATTTGCCCGATGAAGAAGAATGTCTTGGCTAGCATGGTCTCCCCGGAGAATCACGACTACACGTCAGTCTGGTGGCCCGAGGATCGCATCAAAGCCTCCCTCGACACGAAATATGTGCTCAGTCGTCTGCAACCGGACAACGTCCCGCGCTTATTCGATCTGCCGCGTTGGGGTGAGGGTCTGACCAGTGAAACATATATGGAATGGATCCTTCTCAAAGCAGGCCGTCTGTTCCTCATCCTCGATGCGATTGGTATCCCCGATCGCATCTTTGCTCTGGTTGATGAGTCCTGCGACGATGACGATCTCCCCATCGCAGAACAGAATGTTCATCGCCTGGGTCTCTCGGCGACGGGGCATGACGCTGCTCTCGAGACGAGTTTCTTCCACACTCAGTGGCGGTATCTCGTGCGTGGCATCGGACAAGGCGAGCATGTCGTATTCACTCAAAATGAAGGTGTGCCCGTGGAAGTGACGCCCAGGGGGCCCAACGCCAGCATCCAAGGCCGCGAAGACACGGTCGATAAGGTGGTTCTCGCCGGTGCCGTATGTCGCGTGTACATGCGCACGCAGGTGCAAGTGGGCGGCGCACCGCACTTCTTCTCCGGCGCTGAAGTGTTGCAGGAGGTTCGGCAACTCCGTCAGTTGGCGCATCCTCATCTTCTCTCGATCCATGCCTCTTACTTTGTAGACGATACGGTCTGCGTCTTATTCACCGGTGCAGAGGCCGAGCGCACCTTGCACAGTTTCATCACCGATGAGCCGGCGAGCTTTGCAAAACACCAATCCAAGGAGTTCCGTCAACAGACGTTGATCACTTGGCCACATTGTCTTGCCTCAGCACTCGCGTGGCTTCATGCTCAAGGTCATGCGCATACGGCCCTTCGACCGTCCAATGTACTCGTTGACTCGAACTTCAAGATAAGTCTAGGTCAGTTCCAGGCGCTGGATTCGCTGCTCACGCCGCCCCGAGTCAACGATCTGGAAGCATACCAGTACTCTGCACCGGAACGTTGGGCCCGTACAGTGGCAGCATCCGCAGCAGCAATGCCCGCAACCCAACTCACCACTCCAAGCAATACCCTCCTACCATCAGGAGGCCGCACTGGACGCAGGGTCAAGCCCTCCCAATTGGCACTCTCAACTCTCAATGAGTCTCGCTCATCGTCACCCGACAGTGCTCGCCCCGGTTCAGCGGCCTCCAAGGGGACCGTCATTCGCATCGGAATGCCCGGTTCATCTTCAAGATTCTCCGTCGGCTTCTCGTCATCATCATCATCATCATCATCCTCGTCCTCGTCCTCGTCCTCGATGTGTGCAGCATCTTCGACAGCTCCCAACGCGGACACTTCACGGTCTCTGACCCAAAAACCGTCATCCCGGAGTGCATTCTGGAGCAGATCCAAGACCCTTCTATCTCCAGCCTCCATCTCATCATCCAACTCCTCCACATCCACATCCACAAGCTCATCAACCGCGTCCGTGCTCTCCCTCTCTTCGACTCTCCCTCCTTCGTCTTCCCCTTCAACAAGACCAGGATCGTCACCCACAATCACGTCATCCACCATCTCTCCACTCTGGCCATCTCCCCAGTACACCAAGTCCTCAACTCCACCCCCAACGCAGAGAGCCCTCCAATCCCAGCCCCAATTCCAATCCGACATCTTCTCCCTCGCCGCAATCACCCTCGACATCCTCACCCATCTCTGCAAGCGCAGCCTCTCATCATTCACATCCCATCGCTCGGCCCGGAACCGCTCCGCCGGCCGCGGCGGCGGCATGGCAGACGCATCCTTCCACCTACCCCGCAACGCAGTCCAGGTTCAGAGCTGGATCGCTCTACTCGAGGCCGACGCACTCAAACGGTGTCGACGCGATCGCGCAAGCGATCAGGCGTATCATGCCGTGCCACGCATGCTGATCGTGGTACGGGCCATGCTAGCTGCAGAGCCCGAGAAGAGGCCTTCTGCACGAAAGGTCAAGAGGAGTTTTGCTTCGGTGATCCGAGAGGCATCAGGTCACAAGGGGACGAACGGTCTTACTTTGCACTGTATCGAGACAGGCAAAGAGAACGATAGAGATAGGAAGCAGAAAAACAACAGAGGGAAGAAGGAAGAACCCATGGATACGGATGCACAGAACAACCCACCGAGGAGAAGAAGATTCGACGAAGAAGACGCCGAGCCATCATCTGGATACGGTTCCCAATATGAAGACACATGCGAACCCGATATCACACGAGCTCCGATAGAGACACACAGGAACGACAAGTCGATCCCAGACTCCTCGTCTGTCTCAACGGGCTTCGATTTCGGTCTCTCGGGGGAAAGCAGCGACAGCGAGACGAGCGAGAGTCCCACGTCCAGAAAGTGTCCAGAAGATGAAGACGAAGATGAGCAAGTCGACCCCATTTTTGTTGGAGCTTGATTGGTTTGGCTCACGTTGATGGCATCTGATTGAACAACTTTTGCTTGTTCTGCTTGGCGAGTGGCGTGTGACTGATGAGTCTGGAGTCTCGATGGTGGGTGGGAACGCTGAGGTATATACTTTGATGTCCTCGTTGCGCTGGTGGTCAAGCTCAGTTGTTTCCGAACTAATGTCTTTGCTTTTTTTCGCGCGGCGGTCTGACAAGATGCGCGCGGAATTGGTGTTCATGATGTGATGATAGCTAGTCGCCAGTTTTTGCTTACGGCAGATGTGCCACGACAGACGTTACACACTTTTAATATATGAATCATTGTATCTTACCGCCTTTTGCAATGCAAACCCTAACCAATTAACCAAGAAATTTCCAGAACAGATTCAATGTGCCGTAATCAGAAGTCTGGACTAAGCTTAGGTCTCGGGTTTGAAGAAAGTGACAGAAAACAAGCGGTTTCTGTCCAGAGAAAAACATCAGAAGACAGTATTCCTGCTGCCTTTTTTTTTCCTTTGTACAGGGTCTTCTTCTCTTCTCAATGGCTATGCACAATGGATGGTAATACAAGATGATGAAGAAAAGATGCATGTGGTGTCTACACACATCACAATCCACAGCCGCGGCGTGATCTCACCTTACAGCCACAACGCGACGGCTCCAATACCCGCAGACAGCAGCACGGAGACAGTCAGCAGATGACTGGGGACCGACGACGCATGGTGTCCAGCCGGGCTGGCGGCGCTAGATGTCTGGCTGGAGCTGGCACTGGTGTTGGTGCTGGTGCTGGTTCCTGCCGAGGTGCCCGACTGGGTGGCCGAGGTGATGGCACTACCCTCAGCCCCCTTCTTGAAGCTTTGGCCCAGAGAGGGAAGTGGTGCGCTAGGGTCGACCGCCCAGCCGCCAGAGGTGGAAGAAGGACAGGCCACGGGGGTGATGGACCCGGTCCGCTTTTTGTAATCGGAGAGGGCCACTCCCGTGGGGTTCAGTGTGGCCCATTGAGCCTTGAGGTTGTCAAAGTCGGGCATGACGGGAGTTGGCGTACCCTGACGAGTGTAGCCGTCTTCAACATTGGGGTCCGTGGCCGTTGCGGGGTCGACTGAGGGACCGTAGCTGATCAGACCATAATCGTTCGTCTCCTCGATCCACTCGTAGATCATGGAGCCTGACCAGGTGTCGACCATGTTCGCGCCAAAGATCGCTGCCTGGTCATCGAAGGTTCGCGGCTTGGCGGTGTTGCAGCCCGTCTCTGAGAAGAAGATGGGGATGTTGTAGTCGGCCGCGGCCGCCTGGAGCCCGCTATAGCCCGAGGACTGGTAGGTGTTCTGGCCGCACCACTCGTAGGCATTCAGCGAGAAGAAATCCAGACGTTCGGAGGCGTTGTGGGAGCAAGCCAGGTAATTTTGGAGCATAGGTCGAAGTTCGGCAATATCGGCAGCAGAGTATCCCACGGGAATCTGACGGTATCCCTTCTTGTCACGATATGCCTTGATGTCGCGGGTCGCCGCCAGGACGTAGGGAGCCGCGTGAGAGCCATTGGATGTAGTGAGGACCTCGTTTCCGACGAACACACCTGCTGTGTTGTCATATTGCTGGAACTCGTCGAGAACCTTGGTGAACGCATCGTATTGCGAATGGCTCCACTGGGGAGCGTCCTGATGAAAGAGAAGGTGTTAGGGAGAATTCCTTGAATATGAGACTGTCGACTGACCGTCCAGGGCTGACCGGGACGGTTTCCATTCGGTTTATGAGGGAACGCTTACCTGGTTGATTTGCGTGTCAAAGGTATCCAGGTCGACGAACAGGTAGATACCGGCAGCAGCAAAGGCGTCCATGCAGCCCTTGTGATCGGCGCTGGGGTCCACATGGTACACTCGGATAGCATTGGTACCCAATTCGGACATGCGCACGATGTCACGCTTGCATTGGGCTGTATCGATGAGGGGATCGTGGGGTTTCAGTTGATACGCGATACCTACCAGCTTCGATGTTAGTCACGCATATTCCATGTTTGGGGGAGATTGAGTCGGGTTTGACCCAATTGGGTGATCTCCAAGCGGGCAAGATGGGGATCATACCCTTGATGAAATACTGAGTGCCATTCTCATAGAAGAATTTGGAGCCGACCGCGGAAATGGTAGGAACGGCGTTGACGGTCGCAGCTTGCAGGCCAGCCAGCAGCAATGGAACCGCAGAAAGCGTGAAGGAGGACAACATCTCTAATTATGCAAACAGAAAGCAGGGATGGGTATCTCGAGGGGGGAAGAAAAGATGCTTCAGAAAGAAGCAAAAGATGCGACTGTACAGAGGAAGAGGAGACAAAGGGAAACAAACAAGAAATGACTGTTCCTTGGTAGCTCACCACCCAGGTCGAGTCTGGTCAAGTCTGGATAAACAAGAATCGTGCACCTTAGGGAAGGTCAAGGAGCGACCCGGAGGAGCCCAGTGGACTCGTGGGTACAAGGACAAAGCATCAGTGGTCAGTGTTCGCGATGTCTCGGGCGCAAACCACAGAGCTGCTCCAATCGCGCTACTTTCTTAGACCCGTTGAAGAAGTTGGAAGTTGGCAGTCAACCCAGCTGCAAAGTTGATTGACGCGAGATTGCTTCAGATACTGGCACCGCGAGAGACCTTGGTCTCCAGGCCCCACGGCCAAGCCAATGGCATGCCAGGGTCTACTTAGCGTGCCAATGGCCTGTTGATGCTCGCGGGGACCGAACGCTGGAACGTGCCAGGGGTAAGGGTCCGTGAGAGAAGAAACGAGAGTAGAATTGAGATGAGCCGGAGCGACTAAAGTGACAAGATAAGTGAAATTGTGCTATTGTGGTGTTGCGATGAAGCGTGGATAAATTAGCAGGGTGGATGGAGTAGTAGTGTGTTTAGTGTTGCTGTGTTGAAACCTGACATGGCAACAAGAAGCGGAGGTCATGTGCAAAATCACTGATCTGCGCATATCGTTATCGGGTCCTTTGATGAAACAGCCTCAACGTCGCCGACGGACATCACTACGACGACGAGTTTAGAGGCTGTGGTGGAGCCATACGGTGCAGAGTGCAGACTGCAGAGTACCTTGAGTCCATGTGAACAGCCTTCTCGATCAGTCCCGACTCACCAGGTCCCGTGTTGACGGGCCGAATGCAAAACTTCAGTCTCATCCCCAAGCTTGGTCCTTGCATGTGGTGGTGGTGGGCTCAGTCCCGGCGGGTGGCTTCGCCAGGCTTCACCGGTGGCTCGGGACCGCCGAGTCTGAGAACTCTTTGATAGTCACTAACTACAGGTCCAGTGAGCGCTGAATTTGTCGTTTTGGGTAGAACTACCGAGATTTGCTCACATTCATAGAAACTAGACTGTATTCTATGATACTTCAACTACTTGGACGTCGAAGTTATCCTCCACAGTCCGCGGCTCCGCGCAGGTCCTGGACTTTATCCACCCCTGGAGGGCTCCAGGTGTGCCGAACTCGACCACGAGCTGCTACTGTCGGTTGGTCCGAGCCCTCCAGGTACAGCCTGACACGATACCCCGGGTACCTTTCAAAGGAGACAGTTAGTACTAAGCAGCCCCGTCGGTATTGAAGACTTCCCAATCCGTATCTTCACCTGCATGGCATGGTGAATCTACTGTATCCAGGGCGAGTTGAATGCATGGCCACCTGCGATTCGGGACAACGGCGCTCGGCGTGGACGATCCAGTCTCGGGAGAGATCTCTCCCGTCGAGCTTAGGTAGACCCAAAAACACCCCTGGGACATACGGGAGGGCTTGGCCTGGGCTCGATCCTAGCTTGACCCTGACACAATTCCAAATATACACGAGTCTCGTGTCATTCCTGGAAGATTCTCAATGAACCACCCTATGGAAACAGGCGAAGCTTCCATCATCCGACTGGAGCACACCTGCGTTCCCCCCCCCTTCTTAACCTTAAATCACAGCAGCAGAGCACATGATGTTGACTCCTTCATTTTCAGGCGTGGTTCCTCCGTTGAACACGTGACGTTGAATGCCATTTCCAGCTGACGCATCCCTCTCATTCCACCCCCCCCCCCTTCGACATACTTGGACAGGATGCTCATCAAATTCGCGCAGTCTTCCTGGATGATAGACGTATCTAGGTATACGAGGAGAGACAAAAGCCGCAAAGCAACCATGCAGGGCGAAGAACCGTTTCGAAGAGCAAAATTCCGATCATCGGTGGAAATCCTGCGCGATTCAAAGTTTCTGCGGGGACGTACGGTGAGCGGCCCGATAGCTCAAAATCCCACCGGTGAGGGAGGGGTTTACCGAACTGGGATAATTCGAGACAAGAGATGGAGCGACTATTATCATTGGCGAAGGGAAAACAATCCGAGAGGAAGCCAAGATAGCTCGAGGTGAGGAAACGTTGTATGCCTTTGACCCAGATGAGATGGTGTTTACTGTTTACTCAAAACTGCCAGGACGGTACTCCATGAAGGACACATTGGACTTTAGAGTGTTGGACAGTAATACCTGACTGACCAGTGAGTCGTGACTACTGTGCTGGCGTCTCCGACCGTTTCACTTATCTCGAGCATCTAGAACCCGTGGACGGTGGAGTAGGTACGGTCGGATCCCGCTCGTCGAAGCGAGTGAGATAGACTATCAGGTTGGGCGCCACCATCCACATGAATGCGCGTGGGAACAACTGCCCAAATGCACGTTCGTGGAGTCATCGCGGGGACGCAAATGGCTCCTGGACCAGTGGAGAGAAGCGAAATAGCCACTACTGTACATGTACTGAGTCAACTTGGTCAAGTACTGCTGTGAGGGACTCGAAGGTTTGTGTATCTTGGGCTGCGACTGCAATCGCACCCCGAGCCTATACAGCGGCGGTCGGGAGTGGAGGGGGAAATCTTGGACGCATCTCGGCCCTGCTCTGCTGCAGGGCTCTTGATCCCATGACCGGGTCCTGTACCCCGGTTCACGGGGCTTGGTCTTGACGAGCGTGGCTCGGGGCCGAGCAGGAGAAGGGTCTAGAGCACGCTATCTTCGGCCACCGCCTTGACAGCGTGTCCAAGGCATGTCTTACGGAAGTTGGGTCTTGAAGTCTTCTGCCTGGCCTCACTAGTGGGGTCGTGACTCGTGAGTAGCTGTGAGGTGACCAGGTAAGAGGAGCTAAGGATATCTCACAAGCTCTCACTCTAGATATGATACTGTGGCAGTGCCGAAGTGGTTTGCCAATCCTGACATTTTGATATATGTACACTGTACAGTCTGCACTCTGCACCCTGCACTCTGCAATGTGCTGGTCGATCATGAGGCAAGCCACGCGGACCGTAGAGGCTGAGGATGAATTGTCCAGGACAAAGAAGCCAATGAAGGAGACCACCACTCAACACGTGTTGAGCGAGAAGTGCGACGTTTTGAGCTTTTACATCACTCGGGACTTGATATTATAGGCGTGCGTTGTTCAAGAATGATATCATTTGTTATTGTAGGCCTCTACTGTTTTTGATGACGGGGATACGAACTAGAGGAGCTCAGAGTCAGGATTCAGGAGTCAAGGGGGGTCTCCTTCAAGCCCTAATCACGTGATACACTAGACCGGATCCGACTCGAACCGCTTCCGTCGTATTGAAAGCGCCGTTCTGGTTCGAGGGGTTATGTGATTGTACATTGTACAATTGTACACAGTCTGTTTATAAGATCTTTCGGTCTGCACTCTGCCATTGCAGTACTGGATCAGTTGATAGGTCTGGTATTAATGAGAAAGTTGACCTGATACAGATCACAGAACGTGTGGGTGTACTGACAGTGGAAAGTCAGCTACACGTGATTAGGGCTCCGTGGCACGGCGGATCTGGGGCGGGCAGGTGACTGCGGGCGGCTCTGTCTCCGCCTACCGGCCTGCAGTCGTACTAAGATTAGACTTTCTCGGTAGGGACTCAGAGTCAGGAGTAAGCCTGTGAATCTCAGTAGTAGTGTTATAGTAACTATAGACGATAGACGATAGACGGGGACTCTGGTCCCATGGGTTGCACACTGTGCATCTCCTCATTGCTAAGCCCTGAACAACTCCTCTCGGCCAGGCCATGTCTTATCCATCTCCTCTCTTCTCCGTCTCTCTTTCACTATTTACTGAGTCTTGTGAGTCTACTGACTTCCGTCCCCCATCACGACTACCACCGTCACCATCAAATCATCGGGGCTGGCCACCGACCTCCCACCGCATCTCCACGCACCCGGACAGGATCCAAGCGGTGGACGACCATGTCGACCCAATCAGGCCCGCCGCAGCCCGTTCAACCCGCGGTCCTCCCACTTTCCAAGAAACCGCCGCCAACCCGGTCGAGTCCAGAGTCCAGACCCGTCCAACGCACTCCCGAAAATCACGGAAAATCACCCAAAAATCACTCTTCTTCCCCCCGATGGAGTCGACTCCACCAGTCTGCGTCCATTCCGGACCCCCCTTCTGGCCTTCCTCCGCCCTATCAGGCCCAGTGCCCACCAATGATGCTCGTCAGCCGCCCAGACCCAGGCGGGACCCCCAAATTACAGAGTACGCCTCGATCGGCATCCCCCCCCCCTCAGGTCGTGTCGTGTCGGTCCAGCTCGTGCGGGTTCTCATGACGTTCCCGCAAAGGGGGCCCCCCCCTTTCTCAATTCCAAGGCCGAGCGGAAAGAGGACGTTGGGCATAATTGCGCACAGAGGAAGAAGGAGAGTGAGAGAGAGAGAGAGAGAGACAGGTTCCGGGGGGGACGTCAATTATAAAAATAAAGTCATGCCCGCATCCGGCGTCACGAAGCGTCATTTTCCCCCCTCCAATTCAATTTCTTTTTTTTTCAAGCTTCCCTGGCCATTTCCGTGAGACTATCGCCGCTTCCAAGTCAACGACAACGGTACTGGAACACCCTGACCACTCGACTCCAAAGGGACCACCCAGCTGTACCTATGATCGCGTCATTGTGTGAACGATATGATTCTATAAGCTCGCCCGTATCACTCTTCCGTCCACCACCTCTCATTGATTTCGACATATAACATTATCGGCCGGCATCGCTCCTGTCCCGTCTTCGCCCGACCGACCCTTTTTTTCTTTTGGTATTGGGTTCCTCGAGCAGTTAAAGCCAACCCCTCCCATTCCCCAATTCAGGTGGACCCAAAACAACTGGAGAGCTAGCGGTCGCCGAACATCATGTCCAACGACGAATTTACCTCCCCCTTTCGGGTGTCAAGCCACGATCTGCTACACCTCGAACGGAATGAAACCTTTCGGGCCATGCGGGAACAGCTTCGCCGTCAGGATTGTGGCATGGAAGGGCCAAGCTTCTGCCCCGACCACCGCAACCTGTGCAGCTCGGCGGACCAGGACTCATTCCGCCTCCACCGCGACATGATTCACACGCTGCTCGTCCCGCTCTTCCTGATCAACCACCAGGCGGAACGGATGGCCGCCCGGGTCTTGTCCACCAAAAAGGGCACCGAGCCCGAGCGGGCCTTCAAGGGCGAGGCCCGGAGTGCATTCGCCTGGTTGTCGTGCATCCTGACCGAAGAGCACGATTGGTACTTGACCGCCCGGTGCCCGGCCTGTATCGTGCTGCACGTCCTCCACTCCGAACCCACCATCCGCTTCGTCACCGTCGCCGCCTTGCTGGCCGGTCCTCGGTCCGGCTTCGACTGCTGGCTGTCCGCCCTCGAGACGGCCGTGCGCGAGGACCCCTTCTGGGGGGATGCGTTCTGGCCCGAAATCGAAGAACGTGCCACCCGTCTGGCCGAGGGCGTGCAGCAGCTCGTTCGACAATGCCATGAGCTCCGGCTTCATCTGGACAGCCCCTCCACCACGCCATCCTTTGCCAAGACCTCCACCGTCGTCGGTGAGCGATCGACCGCGTCCACCTGCACCATCCCCTTGAAGCCGTCCAGCTTTGCTCGGAAACAAGTGCGCTTGAGTCGGGAAGAGCAGCGCTATCGTGCGTCGTTGGTCTGGAATACCTGGAACTGTTCCCCGGAGCTGCAGCCGCTGGCTTCGAGTGGTGCCACTCAGTCTCGCCGCCGCTCCATGACCTCATGAAGGTCGGATGCGGCGTGACTTGGTACAAGAAGGCATCGTACACCTCGATCTTTGTGTGCCATTGATGAGAAACCACACTTCCCCCCCCCCAGCAATCCTGCATGCTTGGGATCCTCTGAAGAACGTTGGCAAGACACAAGAGTGCTCCGCTCGCAGGAGCACCTTGTCTTTTGATCGGCCACGGTCTCACCTGGACCCAACCGTACCTTGAGAGCTGGGTGCCTGCATGATCTCTTTTGACCTGCGAAACGGGCTCGTCAAATGAGAATTGGCCCCCTACGTTTGACAACCGAGAGAGAGCAAAGGTTGCACCTAGCAAAGGTTGCACCCACTATTTCGTCGGCAGTCGAATCAAGGGCTCACATGCGACCGCGGCGCCGTTGCCTACACGAACACGCAGGGATGCAAGGCTCGTCGGGTAGCGGCAGCTGCAGCTGCACCCACTCCCAGAAACCCCTCCTCGAGCGGGACGAACCCGGGTCGAGACCTGCCAGATGGTGTGACAAAACCCCTTACCCGCAAATGCAAAGGTGCATGAAAGAGTCTCACACCCACGACAAAATCCACCCCGGATACCGTACCGTTGATCTCGACATGGGTCAAGACGTCATCGCCATCCGCGCGATTGATCATGGAACAAGCATGATCCATTGTTTTTTTTTTTGTTTTTTTTTCTTTTCGCTTGTCTCGAAATCTTTGGTCTCGTCGTGTATGTCCTGGTCGGCCCTGTGCTAGTGTGCTATGTTATTAGAGATTCAAGATTCCCAATCCTCTCCGCAGGCCTTATCCCAGTGGACTAGCCCAATATCCAAACACCATTAAAAAATGATCGATCCACACCCTAGCTTTGATTATTCAGTAATTTCTTTCCCATTGAAACCTGGAAATCCCATCAAGTCCACTGCTTAGTAGGCCTCCATGAAAGTCACACGACCTATATATACACAGACCCATCCTCCATCAATCACGTGGAGGCCGGCTGGCCCAATGGCAAGGCGCTTGACTACGAATCAAGAGATTGCAGGTTCGACCCCTGCGTCGGTCAATCTACTTTTTTACTTTTTGTTTTGGCAGTCTTTCCCCACTTGCGCATCGAGACGCACATAAGTACTGGATGAGCACAGCACGAGCACGAGCACGAGCTACAGAGAATACTCGATCTGCACGTTTTGTTTCCCATTCCTTGTGCCCTCGGTACCTTTTGATCGGGTCGATGTCCAGATGCGGGTTTAACGTGTAGATACTGGACTGGACAGTGTCAGTATAACTGAACTAATCTAGCCTCTGTCCCACTCCCATCCCATCTACATAAGCTCAAATCCATGAATCACAAGATTAAAGGCATACCCCCCATAAACGCCAACACCACTCACTACTGGCGCGGCTAACCTGCTGTGCGAAGACTGCCCCCCCCCCCCCCCCCCCCCCTTCCCCACCCCGGGTAATTAATCCAATCAAGAAGCTATCAAGCTGATACAAGTCATGCATTACAATCCGTGGTTCACTGTTCACTGTTCAGCGAGCCAGATCAGGTGAGCAGGTACCTTTGTGGTGTACGTAGGGGTGCTATATCTGCGACGTGCAAGGTTCCGGGTCCCTGCGACTCTGCGAGTTGAGTACTCAAGTCATAAGTGAGAGGGGGCCAGTGTCTCAGAGTAGGGACTAGGGTTACCAAGGTAGGGTCTGGGTCTGGTTTCAAGCGTTGGGGAATTGTTACGCAAGAGCTGGAGGTTAGGAAGGGAAATCCTTGGATGTAGGTGGATGGTAGATGAGATTGACGACTCTTAGGAGCTGTGAGTAGTGAGTACTAGGTACAAGATCAGAAGTCGATCCGAGTATACGCTACTAAGTGTACACTCAACACTGTATAGCACACGAGATTCCCAGGTTGATTGAACAAGTGCATACTAGATCGAAGTGCATGGAGGCTCATGTCAACGTCACTGTGCCGAGTCCACGGGCAGTGAGTCGTGACAGCTGATGGCATTGAATTAGCAACTTCCAACCTTGTCCTTGCGTCTTGCGTCTTGCGGGGCCGATAGGCTCGCGGACGAGAGAATCACAGCATAAACTACATCAAAGTATTAGATAGCAACTTAGATAGTGATACTGGTGGTTACTGGTCAGTGGTTAGTAGATAGTAAGATACTGGTAGTAGACTACTTCGGTACTGGTAATGGTATACTTCGATTATTCTATAGCGGAGAGATCCCATGGATTCTCTATGTGAATATACCCCCCCACCGTAGCCAATTACGCGACAAAAGATCCTCTTCAAGGATCACCCAAAGCAGAGATCCGAACTGCTCTAAGTAGAGTGATTGGATCACCACCATATCCAACACCATCCATATAAGGAAACAAGACGATCACAAGCCTGTCAGATCCCAATTAATCAAATCAAGTCCCCCGCCGCAAGACCGCCCATAGTCCAGAGCCCCAAACTACAAGTACAGACAGCCGCGCAATCATAATCACCCTGTAGCTCTAGCTCAGCTCTAGCTTCCCCAAAGCTCACAAAAAGGATTGAATACGTGGAAATTGACACAGTGTCGCAGTGATGGTGAACCCGACACATGGGAGATTGGGGACGTTTTTAATCTAAATTTGGAGACTTGGAGGATTTTTGAAGAATGCAGTGGGTTCAGGTTGAACTCGATGAGATTCATCCTCCTATGGTCCACGGTTTAGGGTTTACGGTCCACAATCCGCACGTTGGGTCCATTGTTGATGATCTATATCCAGGTTGACGTGGCCCCGGCTCCGTGAGAGATGAGAGTGGGGGGAAATCTCGTTGAGCTTTGGCGGATGTTGATTGGGGACTAGAGGGCGGAGGGAATGCAGGGATTTTCTTTTCGTTTCTTTCTTTTTTTTTCTTTTTTTTTGGAGTGAATATTTGAAAAGTCTGATATTCTCATTGACGTTTTGACGAGAACTTGCCTGGGGAATAAAGTCAGTAGTACCGTAGAAGATGGATCCAGATCTAAGGTAGCTCTATCACCCAGGGATACTTGCAGCAACGATGGTCTTTTGCCGGTCGCTCAAAGAGCCTGAACCGAGATGGATCCATGATCCATCCCGCACGAGAAAGAACTCTGCAGAATTTGGCTAACTTACCTATCAGAACGTCAGAAAGGTACCTCGATTGGAACTTCAAACTGATGTGGTACATGCTGGAAGTATGCACGAGGTGAGCTTCGAGACTCGAGATCGCAGATCAATCTTGAATCTATAAGCTAAAAAACACTTTGTCGCTGCAACTTGGATCATGTTATCCACTTCTGTTTATTTTCTTACACGTGTGACAAGAGCCCTAGAGGGAAGAGAGGGTCGCAGATCAGCCACGGACACTACTGTGACTCTCACTCGACACTCACTAGTGCGGTACAGGGGACACTACACGGGGCAGAGGCCGTTTTGATTGTTGTTATGATTATCGTCGTCCCGCCTGCAAGGTTCGTTCGAATAGAGTGGGATGAATGAGATGAAGGACAGCATCAGTAGGACTACAGCACATGTATGATGTGAGATGCGCTTTCGTATAATCCACGACTGGACTCTCCAATGATGGGGCCAAAACAGAAAATAAGTGAACAGGTCACATGATGCAGGCAGTAGTTCTTTATCTTATTGTTGTTATTGTTATTTTACTTTGAATTCTCTGCGATAGACCACGGACTAGTTTGATCTACTTCTATACTGTGTGTACTCGATTGTACTTGCTCGGTCTACGCTCTCTCGGTACGACTACGACTTGCTTCCATCTGTTTTCTACACCCGATCCGCGACACGGGAGGGAAGATAATCAAACGCGGCGAACCCAAAACCAACTAACGTGCCTGCGGGACGCCCAAACAGGACATCAGAAATTCAGAATGGGTGTACATTTACTACTGTACAAGTGTACAGTGTACACTTTCAGTATTCGACAAGTCCGATCAGATTGCCTCGGCGATAGGGTAACACTGCACCTCCCAGAAAGAGATCATTTGGCACTTCTGCAACTACGGCAAATTTTCTTTTTGGCAACGATTTATCCTCCTACGAGACTCCTACGAGGTCGGAAAAATTAGCCCAGCTGGTGACACGTCCCTCCCCCCCCCCGGTAGTTTCGTCTTAACTGGGACGAGCTGGACTCCTGGAGGTTCAGAATACGGGCTAGGCGTATTGAGTTACAGTGATTTAACCAGGTACCAGACCACTCGCCGTCGCAGTCGCAGTCGCAGTAATTCCAAGTGAATGACGATTCAGTGGATTCAGTGATTCACTCCTACAGGTACAGTACATCGAACATAGTCTCAAAAGACCGGATAGGTCTGGATGAGACAGCGTTGTACTGTGATACAGTCGATTACCAGACTGAAGAAGATATGTACGACTACGGAGGGACCAAAATTCGATCGTCGGATGAAGTTTGAAAATTGGATAGAGGGTGCACGCGGGGGAGGGGGAAGATTGTTGCGGCCAATCCGGAGCGGGTTGCTGTCCAGCTGGACCAGCCCAGCAGTCAACCCCTCAGTGGCAAAAGTGGCCTAACGCGGCCGAAAGCGTACACATCGTGGCCCAAAGAGCTCCCCGGGGAGAGCCACGAGCAGTCGAGCACGGCATGTCCATGGATTGAAACACCTTCCATGATGGATGACGGTGGTCACGGGACTCAGGCTGGACCAGGACGGGTCGGGACTTGAGGGAGTCTAGCCTTGTTGCTCTGGACCTCCAGCTCCAGTCGGCACGGACAGTTACGGTAGAATACCAGAAAGGCACCTTACATTATCAAACTCGTGCTCTGGTGGACATGTAGAATTTTTGTCTTTGGGGGTGGGGGACGATGTGACTGTACGATTGTCGGTCATCCGTATCCTCGTCAAGGGGAACTTGATTCTAGAAGGCAGTTGAGATGGGCCATACAGAGCAACGCATGATATCGTCGGCAAACATGACAACAAGTACACAACTACATCACTACAAGTACACAGTGAACGTGACTGGGAGCGGATGATTGAATTCTACACTTTGCAGCTCATAAAATGTAGGCTCGAATGTTCATCGTCATCATTTCCTGACCCTGGGTCCGAGCTCGTCCGAAAATTCTTAAGGCCACACATCGATAGTTGGCATTGTGGTCCTGGTGGCCGGAGGAGAGAAAAAGGTAGACATTCTTCTGTCAACAGTCGGTCGATGAGAGCACATGGTAAGTTAGTACTTAGTACTTACTGTTTGGTAGTAGAAGTGCTCACAATATGTATGTTCATACCCGGTGGCACAACTCAGAGAGCTTCATCTCCCCCTTCCCGAATCTTCCAAATTGCAGGGAGGATCCAGAAGGGGCCCCAAAGAGGGTCAGAGGGCGTGCCTCAAAACCCTAATCCAGGGACCAGAGCCGCGGACAGGTTGATTACAATCGATCGATTTGACGCAATGAACAGAGTCTGGAGGTACACTGGTCGAGTGACTACTCACTTCTAAGTAGAGAGGAGTGTGACTGTGGACTCAGAGAGTGTGGACTGTGGACTGTGGACTCGCTGGTTACCCTCACGAGCCCGAACGCGAGCCCGAGCCCGAGCCTTCAGCGTGGGTACGGGTCCGGATTGTCGCAACCGCATTAAAGAATCATAATCCTATGCGTGGACATTGTACAGGCCGGCTGTATGCAGAGTGCTGGGTGCACACTGCAGTCCGGCGAGGAATCCACTTTTGGAGGGGATGATCGCCCTGAAGTGGAGTCGAGGCCAGACCTGGGATCCTTTGGAACCAGCAAGCCACCGCCCAATGGAGCCCGGGTGGATCCACCAGAGCCACCACTGGAGCCAATGGAAATGACATCTGCCAAACTCCGCAGGCCATGGACCGTCTTTGCCGTTCTAGACCGCCGATGCCCTGTCCTGTGCTTTCCCTTTTAGGTCCACTTGCGCTGCTTTTTCCACTCTTTTTCTTTTTTTTTTGTTTTTCTCGCTCCCATCGTCTCTGGTGGTTTGCCGCCTACTCCCGTGCTGAGGTGCTCCCTGGGATGCCTGGTAACCATGCATACCGACGGTGCAGACGGCTCAGCCTACCAGTACCAGCAGATGCCCAGGAGAAGGTACTCGCGCGACCAGCTCCAACCGGTCATTGATAAAGTATCTGAGCGAGGTGCACCAAGTCGACACTAGAGGGAGAACAGACAGCGCCACGAACCGGACTGGGGACGGGCCAACTAGGACTGTAATATTGACCATCCGGATGAAGAAATCTTTCCTGTAACTTGTAACCTCATTCACTCATGAGAAAAGTTGTGACGACTCGGCCCAAATAATGCTGGTGGAGGAGGATGCTCGTCTCTGGAGTCGCCTCTGGCCCTCATCAAGTCATGGCCCGATCGGGGCCATGACCAGACCTGGATCCGATGACTCGATGACTGAAGGTCTAGAACCTGCCCCATCGGTCCCAAGTCTGGACGGGTCCCCCGTACAGGGTACCTGCTCTCAACTCATTTTTCGCGTATACACAGCAGGTAGCTGATACGTAGCCCCCCCCCCCCCCCCCCCCCCC